>CATIWR010604339.1:0-44311 GCA_949677035.1 Omphalea diandra | reverse complement strand
AAGTAGGTTCATAACATGTTGACAACCAGTCATGATAAAGGGACAATATCTCAGCAACCATGCTGGATTTGGCAACAATATTTCACAAGTATGTAGATCAGACATAAATATACAACTTTCAAGTTTGGACCATCATCAAATTCTGAATATATGGCTATCAAATTCCTAGAAAACAGTTTTAAAAGAAATGTGAGGTTTCACCCCGGTACAAAGTCAGTCCCAATCAATGAGTCATATCTCTTTCCACAGAAAATTAATCAAAACTACTTAACAAGCATTTATGGGGAATATAACCCTACAAGTTTCATGTTTTTCACTCTATCAAAATCAAAACATAAAGACATCAAAATATAAGAAAACAGAAGACTGAGATCATCTCGGTTCGGATTTGACCTAGTCCTGCTGAAGGGGTCATATCTCTTCACACACATAATCAAGTAAAACTGTTTCATATGAATTTATATCAGACATAAGGCTACAACTTTTATTTTTTGCACTTTCCCCAATTCCTCTTCTAGGGTTATGAAATTATGGGTGCAAAATTCTGCTCTAACAGCAAAATCAATAGAATCAGCTCTTGTTCTCTTGGTTTATAACTTCCATCCAAAAGCTCTACCATAATTACTCCATAATTCTCACTAACCATGCATGATTAACATGTCATGAGAGGTTAATTTTTGTTGAGAAGAAGATAAATTACTTACCTACTATCCCAGAATTAGAAAACCTTAGGCAGCTCACTATTTTTCCTCTCTTCTTCTTCTTATTCCTCTTCTTCTTTCCTTTGCTCTCTCTTTGTTTCTAGTATAACCCACATTTTTTGTCCTCAAAATCTGACCTAATTAGCATATATAAACTTATTATAATAATATGAAATCATGGTGTTTCATTTCCATTGGTTGGAAGGTCACTTTTCCTCTTTTAGTCCCTCTTTTTCACTCCTTAAGCACTTCCATCCATCTCCTAATTCCTAGATGCTCCTTATACTTTTAATTAAGCTCTAAAACACCATTATTTACGATGCCATAATAAGCACACAACATGAAATAATTTGTCATATAACTATGCAAACACTGTATATATGTTCAAGTATCCCAAATGCAATGGTGCCATTGTCATTATCGTGTTTTTACAATTCACATGTCTAAATGATTATTTATCTTGTACATCTGTTCATGTGAGATTTCATATCATTTGATATAGAGCATATGCTCATATGTGATTTCATATCATTTGTGCAATGAATATATTCATGTGATAATGCTAATGAATAGAGATATGGATGTTACAGACTTAGTTAGCTTGCTTAGCTGTACAATCAATTAGTTGTTTGTATATACAAGTTTTTGGCTATATAGACAACTTAAAAACTCTAAGTTCCAAAAGATTCAATGATCTTATTCATAGAGAGAGAAAGAGAGAGATGAGAAATAAGGTGCAATTTGTACATAGCACAGGTGCACCTATTCTTTCCTATAAATATCCCATCTATTGAGGAGTGGTGAATAGGCTAAATTTTCATAAGAAATTATTGATAAAATGAATACTCAAAGCCATACATATACTTTCATTCATAAAAATCCTATGGCTATTCAGACACACTTAAGGTTCTAGGTAAAATACTAAGTACAACATTCCTTTGTGTTGCCCGTTGTGCACTAAGAAGGCGGTTGAATTGGTGGAAAATTTAAATTTTGGTGTGAAAGCAATCAAGGAAAAGTTAAAAAGAAATATTGCAAGAGTAGAGAACATAAAGATTATAGCGGTTCGGGTGTTAACAAACCTTATGTCTACTCCCCAACTCTCTAATTGGTTGTTTCACTAACAATAAATTGTGTTTTATAATCTCACACCAAAGTTTACACTTTGTGTTTTACAAAGATCACAGACAAACTCTTAAGTGTTTTACAAGGCTCACATATAACCTGTACAAGAGTTTTAACAAACAAGGATCACTCTAAAACCCAATCCCAAATGTGTTTAAACACTCACACCAAAACTTAACAACTTAATCATAATGAATAAATAAGAAAAAGAGGATTGAGAAATAAATTTCTAAGAGTTTGGCTATGGTAAATGTTGTTCTCTTACGTTTAAGCCCATTTGATGGAGTATTTATAGGTAATACCTACCAAAGAACCATTATAAATAAAACTATCTCAATATCTTAAAAGTTAGTGGCAAAAACTAGCATTTAATGTGTTGGTCGTGGATGGTGATGAAGCTACACAAGAAGGGGGTTAATTGGGTTGTAAACAAAAATAAAAACACAACCAAATATTGCAAATGCAACAAATAAATAAATCAAACATAGATATTTTTATAGTGGTTTGGTAATATGTCTACTTTACTCAAGTTTTAACTTAGGCCTTTCTATTTTTTTTTTTTGGCTCAGGAACAACCTTTCGCTTTCAAGGTTCAAGGATAACCTTCCCTTTTCTAGGCTTAATGACAATCTTCCCTTTTACAGGCTCATGAAGAACCTTCCCTTTTATAGGCTCAAGGATAACCTTCCCTTTAGTATTTTTCTAAGCACAATACCAACCTTTACAACTACTAGCAAGGATAGATCCAAGTAGTGTCTATGCCTTTTAAATAGGCAACAAATATACAATTAGTGCATAAGAAAACCTACTCTCAGAAGGAGTAACAAAAATAATCTCACTTCACCCAAAATACAAGCAATACCTAAAAAAGTTTGCATAAAAACTTGTTGAAAATATTTATAAGTTCACAAAATTTCTCTAAACTTTTTTCTTACTTCTAGTCTTCAAAAATGCTCCTTATGTAGCTAAGATCCAAAACTAGCCATTGGAATATTTGATGTTCAGTCTGACGACTTTTCTGCAGAACTAGTCATTAGAGATGACAACATTTATTATTCTTTATCAACCCCTGTTGAGTGTGTAATGGTTACTTCCAATGCCTATTATCAATTATTCAACACCATTGGCGTTGACTACAACAACTGTAAGAGCAAGAATAATGCATATTCTTCATTTCCAGTAAGCTTGAACTTTGTACTCTATTTTTTAAAGTTTTTATAACTACTTTTCATGTTCATTGAACAATTCACAATGCCCATTGCAAACTCCTTCAACACCTATTGAGAAGGGCCAATGTTGGATTAAGTGGTGATAGGGCAACCTAAAGGGGGATGAATTGGGTTGTAATAAAAAATAAAAGACATAACTACAGACAACTAAAGTGGAAATAACAAACACATAAATCAACTTAAGGATTTATAGTGATTCAACAACATGCATAGTCCATTCCCCAATCTTTCACTTAGGCCTTTTATTTCTTTTCCAAGGCTCAAGAAAAATCTTCCCTTTTCTATGGTAAGGAAGAACCTTCCCTTTTATAGGCTTAGGAAGAACCTACCTCTTAGTATGTTTCTAGGCATAATGCCAACCTTTACAATCATTAGCAAGGATAGATCCAAATAGTATCTAATCCTCTCAAATAGGCAACAAATACACAATTAGTGCTCAAAAATACCTACTTTCAAAAGAATAATAAAAATAAACTCACTTTACCCAAATAAAAAGCAACATCTAAAAAGGTTTACACAATGACTTGTTAAAAATGTTTACAAGTTGTTTAAAAAGTTTCTCTAAACTTTTTCTCTTATTCATAGCCTTCAAAAAATGCTCCTTATATAGCTAAACTCCAAAATTAGCCATTAAAACAGTTGATGTTATGTTTGATAGCTTTTTGCAAACTTAGCCATTAGGGGTGACAACACTTGTTGTTATTCATCAACCCCTATTGAACGTGTAATAGTAACTTCGAATGCCCATTAGCCATCATTTAATACTTGTTCGGTTTGACTATAATGCCTATTAGAGAATGAATAATGCCCTTTGTTCATTTCTAGAAGCTTAAACTTCATTTTTTATTTTTCACACTTTGCACTATTGCTTTACATGCCTGTTGAGCAATTCACAATGCTCGTTAGAAACTCCTTCAATGCTTGTTGAGAAGGGCGAATTGCCATTTTGGGTTTTGAAAACTTTACCTTAAGCTTGGACACCTTTCTTATGCATGTTGTGAATATGCAACAACTATTGCTAAGCTAGATCAATGCCTGTTGTGAAACTTCAATGCTCATGGCGTGGTCCAACACAACTCAATCTGGAGTACTTCTCTAACACCTATTGCAAAATGACAATGCATGTTTCGAGGTCCAAAATACATTAGTAATTTGCATTATTGAATTAATGTCCATTGTTCATCCTTCAATGCCCATCGTTGAATGGTCCAATGGCTGTTGGGACGTGTTTAATGCTCCTTGAACATATTCTGATCTTTTAACATTTGTTGGGTCTTAGGGTCACATGTTCTCCAAGCATTCTCCCCCCTAGCATTCACAACAATCTCCTTTTTAACGTTCATCGGGTATATTTAAATCATCCAAAAACACTAAAGTACAAACATTAAAATTTCTCTTGGTTTTGTTATCCGTTAAAATAATAGTTTTGTTATCATTCAAAACATATCATTCAAAGTAGAGGAGTGAGTCTAATGCAATGGGGTTACCTGTTCTCCAAACATTCTCCTCCTGTCATTCACAATAATCTCCCTCTTTTTGAATGATGACAAAACCAAGATTCTTTGATACTAAAAATACAAAACTTAAATACACAAAGGATACCAAATGTTAAAATATAAAATTATTAATAAGACACCAACTAAAATACATATTAATCAAAATATCCACACAAGGTTTGATACCAATCCAACATAAGGTTTGATACCAACTATTGGAATATCCATACAAGGCTTTATACCAAGTATGCTACTTAACAGTCCATAGAAGATACCAAAAGTTATACCACATAAGCCACATAAGATACCAATTGTTATACCATATAAGATACAAAATGTTGGATGTTAAACACATATACGATACCAAGTGTTATGCTATACACACAAATGATACCAAACAAAGTAATCAAATAATCTAATCAAAGCATCCAAAACTTCTCCCCTATTTTATCACCATGATAAAAAGATATATACAAATTCCACCTTTAAAAAAAATGCTCTCTCCTTTTCAAACAAATAAACAATCTCTTTCTAAAATCTAGACCAAGTTCCTTACAGACAAAGCAAACATTATGGTTCTAAAAAAAATAGAAAAAATAGCAAAGGAAAACTCCCTCTATCTTTATGTTTTCTTCTAACAAATAACCTAAGTTATTCAAACACAAATTCAGTTGACATATCTTAGGTCTTGCAGTTACATGTTCTCTTCACAAATTGAGGAAAGCAAGAAAGGAATGATATTTGCTAAAGATTCCTAAACTAAAACTTCAAACTGATATTAATGTTAGTTTATAAAACAAACTCTCTCTTAGCAAAAGCATATTAAACAAAACAAAAGGAGGAATAGAGATACATTACAATTAATGATGCCAATTGTTGTGTTTTCCAAAAATACAAATCTTTCCAAAACTTCATCTCCTCTTCAAATTCTATAGCTCCAATCATCATTTGATTCTCCATTTTGAGTAGAGGGTAAGGAGCCTCTAAACCTATAAAATTAAACTTTCTTTGATACTAATTTTCTCTTGGGTCCAAGGGGGTTAGCAGCATAAATATGCTTATCTTTCATCCTAGCATAACAAAATTATGCTTTATGGCCATATTTTCTATAATAAATGTATTGCCAAATGAATGCTTTCTTAAACTCTTATGTGGAGCAAGAGTGAGGTGGCATAGTAAAAGATTAGTGCCTAAAACATGAAGGAACTTGTGTATTCTTACAATACTTGGTTCCATAAATGAAAGCATGATTTACCTTTGGCCTTTAAGAGTGAAGGTGAGAGCAGCTATGATTATGCATATGTGATTTAGATAAAGGTGAGAGAGTTTTAGCTTTGGTAAAAGCTTTAACAAATTTTGGCTTAGAGATGGAAGGTTTAGGATGATCAAAGCGTAAGCCATGTCTATCTCTTGAAGTTTTTTCAAAGCCCAAAATAAGATCAAGTTTTTCTTTTCCTTTTGACAAAGAGGCAAGTGAATCCTTCAAAATTGAGATCTCTTTCTTGAAAGTCTCATTTTGAGAAGATAACATTTCATAAAATTTATTTTCTTGGTTTAAAGACTCATTTTCTTTTTGTAATAGCTCAAAACTTTTCTTTAGTTCCACAAATTTAGTTTTTAAGATATTATTTCTTTCAAAACTTTTATCAAGATCATTATTGGTGGACTTTAGGATCTCAATAAGATTTTCAATAGTAAACTTGTTTTCTAACTCTTGATCATCCTTATCTAAATCACTATCAAAAGAGCTAGGACATACCTAAAGAGCTCTCCTTGAAGGCCATAAGACAAAGATTGGTTCTATCTTTTCTCCCTATCTTTGGCTCTTCTTTACCATCACTTGGTTCTTATGCACTGGAGTCATCCTAATTGGCTTTATAGACTTTCTTCTTCTTCTTTTTTCCCCTTCTTCTCAGCTTTGGCTTTTGGGAAATCTGCTTTCGTATGGCCAAGCCTTCCACATCCATAGCATTCAATCTATTCAAGCTTGCCTTTGCCCTTGTTCTTCAACATTCTTCTAAATTTATTTGTCAGAAGGGCTATCTACTCATCATCATCATCTGAGTTAAGACATTTGGAGGTTGCTTTGGTTGTTATTCCAATCTTCTTCTTATTTGTATCCTTAGATGTGGATGGAGCTTCTCTATTTAGGTTCATCTCATAATCAATAAGATTTCCTAGCAGCTCATCAAGTGGCATGGTCTTCAAGTCCTTTGAGTCTTTGAGAGAGGTGACCTTGCCAAGCCACTCCTTAGGTAGACACCTTAAAATTTTCTTTACAAGTTCCTCATTGGTGAATGTTTCCCCAAAAGCCTTCATTTCTCTAACAATCTCAATGAACTGATCATACATTCTTGAGATTATTTCACCAGGCTTCAAAAGGAAGGTTTCATACTGATAAATAATGGTCTCCATCTTATTTTCTTTGACATGATTTATTCCCTCATGTGTGATCTCTAAGGCCTCTTAGATCTCTAAGGCCTCTTAGATTTCTTTGGCAGTTGACTTCATGCTCACCTTATTGTACTTACTTATCCTTAAGGCACAAAAGAGCACATGGATGACCTTGTCATTGTTAGTAACTTTCTTTTTTTCTTTATCAGACATCTCATCAATGTCTTTTTCTATTTGAGTCCCATCGATAAGTGTTTTCATTAGAATGTTTGGACCTTTCTCTGTAACTAAATGGATTCAGATATGAGAAAGTATAACATTTTGAATTTCCAATACTGGAGTCTGTTCCATTAAAGAAGGAAGGTCTCCCTATTGATTTGTTCCATCAAAGAATTGTGGTCTCACCATTGATTGTCCTTCTAGTCCATGCTCAATAAAGGCTGCCATGGTTGTGTTCCCTTTTGTATTTAAGCTTCAAAAGAGGTTAGGCTCTAATACCAAATGTTGGATTGAGTGGCTGTGAGGCAACCTAAGAGGGTGGGTGGATTGGGTTTTAATAAAAAACAAAAGACACAACTACAGACAACTAAAGCATAACCAATAAACACATAAATCAATACAAGGATTTATAGTGGTTCAACAATATGCCTACTCCACTCCCTAAGATTTCACGTAGGCATTTCTATGTCTTTTTAAAGGCTTAAGAAAAACCTTCCATTTTCTAAGCTAAGAGAGAACCTTCCCTTTTATACGCTTAAGGATAACCTTTCCTTTTACAGGCTTAAAAAGAACCTACCGCATGATATTTTCCTAGGCAGAATACCAACCATTATAACAATTAGCAATTATAAATCCAAGCAGTATCTAAGCTTCTCAAATAGGCAACAAATACATAATTAGTGCTCAAGAAAATCTACTTTTAAAAGAGTAACAAAAACAAACTCACTCTACCCAAATATAAAGCAACACCCAAAAAGGTTTGCACAATGACTTGTTAAAATTGTTTACATGTTGTTCAAAAAGTTTCTCCAAACTTTTTCTCTTAGTCATAGTCTTCAAAAAATGCTTTTTATATAGCCAAGCTCCAAAACTAGCTATTGGAATAGTTGATATTATGTTTGACAACTTTTCTGCAAAACTAGCCATTAGGGGTGACAACACCCATTGTCTTCATCAACCCCTATTAAACTTATAATGGTAACTTCCAATGCCCCTTCTCCATTATTTATGCCCATTGGCTTTGACTATAATGCCTATTAGAGAAAGAATAATGTCTATTGTTCATTTCCAGAAAGCTTGAACTTCATGCTCTATTTTTCAAACTTTGCATAGTTGCTTTCCACTATGTTAAGCAATTTGTAATGCCCATTGGAAACTCCTTCAATGCCTGTTGAGAAGGGCCAATGCCTATTTTAAGTTCCAAAAGCTTCAGCCCAAGCTTAGACATCTTTCCTGTGCCTGTTGTGAATATGTAATGTTTGTTGCTAGACCAAATCAATGACCGTTGTGAAATTTCAATGCCCATGGCAAGGCCCAACAAAGCTTAACTTAGAGTACTTCTCTAATGCCTATTACAAGGTCTAAAAGACTTTGGCAATTTGTAACATCCAATAAATGTCCATTGTTCATCCTTCAATGTCGTTGAATGGTCCAATGCCCGTTGAACTTGTTGTGGCCCTTTAACATTCATAGGGTCTTAGGGTCACATGTTCTCTAAACATTCTCCCCCTATCATTCATAATAATCTCCCTTTTTAATGTTCATCAGGTTTAATCAAATCATCCAAATACACTGAAGTTCAAACATTAGAACTTCTTTTGGTTTTGTTATCCTTCAAAATAATAGTTTTTTTTTTTAATATTCAAAACACAACATTCAAAGTAGAAGAATGAGTCCAATGCCTTAGAGTTACATGTTCTCCAAACATTCTCCCCCTGACATTCATAAAAGCCAATGTTCATTTCAAGTTCCTGAAACTTTAACTCAAGTTTGGACACTTTCCAAACACCTGTTGCAAACAACACATATTGCTAGGCTAGATCAATGCCCATGGTGAGGTTCAACACAACTCAACTTGGAGCATTTTTCTAATACCTGTTGTAAAGGGACAATGCCTATTGTACGACCTAGAAGCCTTTGGTAAAAGGGTAGCATCCAATTAACATCCATTTCTCATCCTTCAATGTTCGTTTAGTCCAACACTCATTAGGAGATGTTCAATGCCCGTTAAACCTATACAACACCTATTGTACTTATTTCTGCCCTTTAATATTCATTTGATCTTTGTATCACATGTTCTCCAAACATTCTCCCCATAGCATTCACAACTCTTTTAATTTGTCAGGTCTATTCAAATTATCCAAAAACACTAAATTACAAGCATTAGAACTTCTCTTGGTTTTGTTAAAGCTTTGTTATCTTTGAAAACAATAGTTTTTTTTATTATTCAAAACACATCATTCAAAGTAGATGAGTGAGTCTAATGCTTAAGGGTTACATGTTCTTCAAACATTCTCCCCCCCAACATTCACAATAATCTCTCCCTTTTTAAATGCTGACAAAACTAAGATGCACTGATATCAAAAATATAAAACTTATACACACAAAGGATACCAAAAGTTAAAACATAAAACTACAAGAAAGATGCCAAACAAAATATAGACCAATCAAAATATCTACACAAGGCTTGATACCAAATATGCTACAAAATATGCCACATAAGATACCAAATGTCGGATGTTTAAGATATAGATGATACCAAGTGTTAGGTTATACACATAAATGATTCCAAACAAAGCAATCAAATCACCCAATCAAAACACCCGAAACTTCTTCCTCTTTTTGTCATCATGATAAAAAGATATATATATATATATATATATATAATTCTCCCCTTTAAAAAAAAATGTTCTCCCCCTTACAAACATATAAATATTCTATTACTAAAATCTAGACCATCTTCCTTAAAGACAAAACAAACATGATGGTTCCAAAAATACAGAATAAACAGTAAAGGAAAACTCCCTTATCTTTATACTTTCTTCCAACAAATCACCCAAGATATTCAAACACAAATTCTCTTTACATAAATGGGGATTGCATGTTCTCTTCACAAATTAAGGAATGCAAGAAAATAAGGATAGTTGCTGGAGATTTCTAAAATAAAAACTCTAAACTGGTACCAATGTTGGTTGGTAAAACAAACTCCCCCTCAGCAAAATCATGTTGAACAAAACAAAAGGAAGGATAAAGATATATTATAGTTAATTATACTAACTGTTGTGTTTTATGAATTTCTCTTCAAAATTTGTAGCTCCAATCACCATTTGATTTTCCATTTTGAGTAGGGGGTGAGAGACTTCAAACTTCTAAAATTAAACTTTCTTTGGTAGCCATTTTATTTTAGGTCCAACGAGGTTAATAGCATAAACATGCTCATCTCTTAACCTAGCATTGCAAAAGTGTGCTTTATGGCCATATTTCCTATAGTAAAAGCATCCTTAAACAAATGCTTTCTTTAGCTCTTGTGTAAAGCATAAATAAGGTGGCAGCCTAAAAGATTAGTGCCTAAAACATAAAGGAACCTATGCATTCTTACAATACTTTGTTCCATAAATAAAGGCATGATTTGCGTTTAGCCTGCGAGAGTGCAAGTAAGAATAGTTATGATCATATAAGCCTTTTGTATATGCACCCTAGAATGAGTGTATCATGTGCAATTTTTCTTTTAGATGCTGGGTGTAGCACATTTTGCCTCCTTGCCCTATGAGATGCATACATGTAAGTGTGATTAGCCTTTTGCTTAGGCTTTTTAATGTATGCGTGTGCTAGTGTTGTGCTCTTAAGCTTTGCATTGGCATTAGCCACTTGTGAAGAGCTTTATGATTCAACACCTTAGAGACTAATGTTCTAGAAAGTGAAGCTCTAACAAACACACACTTTTAGAAATGGAAGAGACATATGATTATATCTAATGCTATGTTTTACACCAACATCTTTTTGAAAGCCCAAAAGTAAATGCAATTTTTCTTTTCCTTTAGTAAAATTTCAGAAAGAGATTTTCAAGTCCAAAACCTTATTTTTAAACTGTCATTTTGTTTGGAAAGAGTTTCATAAAATTTCTTTTCAGAATTTAACTCTTCATTTTCGCTTTCTAAAGCATCAATTTTCATTTTTGAAAATTATCTTTCATTTGAATCTAAGAAAGTGCTTTTGGAAAATATTCAACTTCTTTAAAAAGCTCACCTTTTATTTTAGAAGTGGAGGTAATTTCATTTTTCAAAGATCAATTTTCATTTCTTAAAATCTTATTTCTATAAAAAATTTATCCAAATCATTATTTATTGATTTAGGGCCTCAATACAATTTTCTACTGTAAACATCTCATTGATATCATCATTAAATTCACATACTTCATTTAAAGAGCCCTTATTCAATTGATTATCCATGGCCATTAGGCATCCAACTTTCTTTTTCTTTTTGGCCTTCCTTTTCTTTATCCTTCTGTTGCAGGAGAATTCATCATCACTTGTGGTTGTGGAATTCATTAAGTTCATTCTCTTACTTTCCTCTTGATGGTGGTCTTCTAACTCCATGGACATATTGCTTCCTCTGGTTTGAATTGGTCTATTTTTATGAAGGCTTCAATAGTAAGAGGACTATGGTTGCCAATGATCATGTACCTCTTTCACTTAAGCTTCAAAAGCGGTTAGGCTTTGATACCAGATGTTGGTCCTGGATGGTAATGAGGCAACCTAAGAATGGGGTGAATTGGATTGTAAACAAAAAAAAAAAAAAACACAACTAATTATTGTAGAAGTAATAAACATACAAATCAAACACATAGATTTTTACAGTGGTTTGAGAATGTGCCTACTCCACTCCATAAGGTTTCACTTAGGCATTTTTATTCCTTTTCAGGCTCAAGAACAACTTTTCCTTTTCAAGGTTCAATCACAACATTCTTTTTTCGAGGCTCAAGGACAACCTTCCCTTTTATAGGCTTAGGAAGAACCTTCCCTTTTATAGGCTCAAGGATAACCTTCCCCTTTACAGACTTAAGGATAACCTTCCCTTTAGTATTTTTTTAGGCATAATACCAACCTTTACAACTACTAGAAAGAATGGATCCAAGCAGTGTCTGTGCCTCTCAAATAGGCAACAAATACACAATAGTGCACAAGAAAACCTACTTTCAGAAAAAGTAATAAAAACAATCTCACTCTACCTAAAATATAAACAACACCTAAAATGGTTCACACAAATACTTGTTAAAAACATTTACAAGTTGTTAACAAAGTTTCTTAAAACTTTTTTCTTACTTCTAGTCTTAAAAAATTCTCTTTTTATAGTTAAGCTCAAAAACTAGTTGTTAGAATAGTTGATGTTCAGTCTAACAACTTTTCTGTAAAACTAGTCATTGGAGATGACAACACCCATTGTTCATCATCAACCCCTTTATTGAGCTTGTAATGGTTATTTCTAATGCCCATTGTCAATTATTTAACATCCATTAGCTTTTATTACAATATTTGTTAGAGCAAGAACAATGTCCATTATTCATTTCTAGAAAGCTTAAACTTTGTTCTATGCTTTTTGAACTTTACATAGTTACTTTCCACTCCAATTAAGTGATTCATAATACTCGTTGGAAACTCCTCAATGCCTATTGAAAAGGGTAGGTTGTTAGGCTTGATCAATGCTCGTTATGAAACTACAATGCTCATGGCGAAGTCCATCATAGCTCAACCTAAAGCATTTCTCTAAAGCCTGTTGTAAAGGGGCAATGCTTATTATAAGCTCTAGAAGACTTTAGCAAAAGAGCAACATCCAATCAATGTCCATTGCTCATCCTTCAATGTCCGTTGAATGTCCAATGCCCATTCAGAGATGTTGAACACCCGTTGAACTTATATAATGCCCATTGAACTTGTTTTGGCCTTTTAACCTTCGTCGGGTCTTTAGGGTCACATGTTCTACAAATAGTCTCCCCCAAGCATTCATAATAATCTCTCTTTTTAATGTTTGTCAGGTTTGTTCAAATCATCCAAAAACACTAAAGTACAAACATTAGAACTTCTTTTGGTTTTGTTATCTTTCAAAACAATAGTTTTGTTATTATTCAAAACATATCATTCGAAGTAAAGGAGTGAGTCCAATGCCTTGGGATTATATGTTCGTCAAATATTCTCCCCCTAGCATTCACAACATAATGCTTATCAGACAAAAGTCATAGTCATGATACATATTTTTCCCTAGATTTTGCTTGTTCATGATTAAGATCTTGAATTGTGTCTAAGGCTAGTTACATATGGCATTTCAACATTCCTTCTTCCAAAAATCTAGTCGTTGGATCCCTCTAAGAGGTCTGGAAGTTTGTGAGCACTATAGAGGTGTTGCAGGCACTAACCTAGGTGCTACTATTTACCGTGAATCAGATTAGAGCTATGGAGGTTTAGAGTTTGCCAGGTCATAGAGGAGATTGTTTTCATAATTTTTGGATCTTCAACGAATCATATGATAGGTGGCTTGGTATGGTAAGATGCTTGAAATTCCTTTAAGGCCATTTGAAGGCAATGATAATGATTTCCATTGCAAACTGTAACTGCAAATCAGTATGGACAAGTTATGCCTCTATTGTCTTTGAATAACGGTTGCAATTTCTTAATAATGACTATGATTTATGAAGCAATGTTTAAATCTTTCTCCATTCAACTTCCACCAAGATTCTAACTTTACCTTTGTACATAATTTCTTAGTAGCGATCATGATTTATGAAGCAATTTTGAATCTTTTTCCATTCAACTTCCATCAAGATTCTAACTTTACTTTTGTACATAATTTCTTAGTAGCGATTATGGTTTATGAAGCAATTTTTGAATCTTTCTCCATTCAACTTTTAATAAGATTCTAACTTTACTTTTACATCTAAAACACTTAAACATGATGTTAAAGCCTTTCATTCTATGATGTCAAGATCATAAGAAAGTTCTAACTTAGTTTGACCAACCTATTCTAACAATCTCTCCCTTTTTTAATTTTGACAACCTAGATTGAATTTTGAAAAGGATAAATGTGTATTATGCTTAGCTTTGATTATATAAATGGATGGCAAAGTTAAATGATGAATGAATACTCCCCCTTAACATATTAATACTCTCTTTTAACATATTTAACAATTGTAACTTTTCATTTACTTGTCTTTTTACTAATATTGATTAATTTAATATACTCAAGTCAATTAAATCATGTCATATACTTTGCATATAGCTTCTCCCCCTTTGTCAAGATCAAAAGGAGAGAAAAAGGGAAAACTAAAGAAGACATGAATCTAATGTGATTACAATTAAAGCCCTTTAAGGGACAAAACATCTAATGAAAACAATAACTAAATATTCATTTCATTAGGAACAATAAGTAATATTAGAATGTAAAACATTTGAAGTGTTTGATCACATTCTAAGAAGGACCTAAAAGATATTAGAAAAAAAAAATGAAAGTAAAATATATGAAAATGAAAAATAGAAGAAGGGAAAATGAAAGTTAGAAGTCATGGGGATCCATCATCATCAATATCTTCATCATTGTCTTCTTCTTTTTTGTTGGACAAGGATGGATAATCCTAAGTCTTGGACCTCTTTTGATATTGACAAAGGAGATTGATCAATCCTAATGTTTCAATTGAGTGTTGTTTTGTATAATTTAGTTAGATTTTCAAGTGGAAGTTAGTTGGAGTTCATAATCTTCAAGAAGGCAAAGTTCATCCAAATTTGTGGTCAGTGACTTATAATTCACGACCGTGACCTAGCTCAAGAACATGGTGAAACTAGGCCAGATGAATTCGCAGGCATCATCTCTTCTGCGAATCATCCAAAGATGGAAGTGTCAAAGTTACAGATGAAATCGTGGTCAGTGTTGCATCTCATTCGCGACCTCGAATTTCATAGTATCAAAGGAGGGAACCAAGTCCACAATTGTAGTGTGCCAAGTGTCCCAGGTATTTTCATGAGGGTGACATTTTGGGTAGTGAATGAGATTAAAAAAGAAGAAGATTATCTTTCTAACAGAAAAATTCACGCTTTGTATAAAGAAAAATCACGATGCGACTTTTGTAGGTAGTTAGAAAGCAACAACTATATTTTTTTGATGGTCAATGAGGAGATCGCATATGGACTAGCCATTAGCCACAAATGGGGTTTTCCACCATAATTTTTGGCTCCCATATGGAAATAGGAAAGTCACGATCGTGAATCCTTAGTAGCGACCGCGACTCTCTCCTGTCATGCAATTAATGCAGAATCTGCCAAGCATGATTTGGAGATTTAATGAGCTTCATAGTGTAACATCTCTTTGGTGGATATGAACTATAAATACTCCACCAAACATATGTAAATGCAAGAGAATTCATTATCTTATAACAAAACTCTTGCATTTTTGCTACTCATTCTTTTTATTCTTTAAGTGATTGTTTGGTGTGAGCATAAACACCAATTATAATAGGTTTTAGTGTGAGCCTGTAAAAACACTAAAGAAAGGTTTTAGTGTGAGCCTGTGAAAACACTTAAGAGAGGTTTTAGTGTTAACCTTAGAAAACACTTGTAAGAAAAGTTATTGTGTAAGCCTTGAAAACACAAAGTGTAAAAGTTAGGTGTGAGTTTGGAAACACTATTTTAAGTAAGTGAAACATCAATTGTAGAGAATTGGGGAGTGGATGTAGGGTTGATTGTACCCGAACCTTTATAAATCATGTGCCTTCTTTTCTACTCTTCTTTATCCTCATTTTAATTTTTTTTATACACCAATTCAACCCCCCTTCTTGGTGCTTAGGGCCAACAAGTGGTATGAGAGCCAAATCTCACATTCAAGCTTTAATTGGGTGAGCAAAGCTCATGGCACAAGAGGGAATCCACTCATCCTTTTGTAAATGCTAGAGGTGATGGTAATGGGAAAGTATCATAAAAAGAGTTGGCATTTCTTTTCTACCTTGTAAAAAACAAATCGATTCAAACTGGCTAGCCATCTTGTGGATCCATTGATCCACAAGAGTACCAAACCCAAAAGTCAATTCCTTTTGCCTTCTCACATTACTTTGATTTATCAATTTGTTGGGGCACTTGATGAGGAAAATGAAAAATTCCTCACCAAGAAACTCCTTCCTTCTCAACACTTTCTTGATTTCACTTACCTTATCAACACCAAAGCCATACACCCGGATACCTATGCCTATACCCTAGGTGTTATTAGGCTTAAGAAAATGGAAAGCTCCCAAGCCTCTAAGAGAAAGAGGCTCATCATAGAAGAAAAAGCTCCTCTAGTTTCTCCTCATCAACCAAAACCCAAATCCAAACTGTCTCTTACCACCATTAATAGAAACTTGTACAAAATGATGAGAATGATGAAAAGGCAATTCATATTTCTCTCACATCTTCATAGTGACATGGTGGATTTACAAGAAAAGATGGGTGTTCCTCCTGCCATCTTTCAGGCTATACAAAATTTAAAGATACTCATGAAGAAGAGGGCAATGAAGAAGTTGAGGATGGAGTTGAAGCAGAAGGTGCCAACAATAGAAGATACTTCTGGAGATGATGATGACTCTCTAACTTTTTAGATTAGGGATTCCTTATATTTTCTTTTTTTTTTTAAATGAAAAACTTGTGATCCCATAGTTGTTTACAAATAAATAAGATATGTTTCTTTGCAATTCTTTGTCTTGTGTGATTGATGAAATTTACTTTTATTGCATTCTTATTTTGCTCCTTATGAACACTTATCTATTTGTTATGTATGTATTCTTTTCCCATATGAACCCTCTTTTTGATCTTGCCAATGAGGGAGAGATAGAAACAAGCTAAGTCTAAGGGGGAGAGAAAATAACTTGCAAATAATAGCATATGTTAAGGGGGAGCATCATACTATCATACTTAGGATTTTTAGAAATTTCCCTTTGATTGATTGAATGACATACTTAGGAAATTTCACCTTAAGCATTCATTAAATCATATTACACTCCAACTTCACATTTTTACATTATTTTCCTTTAGGATCAATCTTAGTTTTCAAAACAAAAAAGGGGGAGATTGTTGAACTAGGATGGATAATCCTAAGTCTTAGACCTCTTTTGATCTTGACAAAAGAGATTGATCAATCCTAATGTTTCAATTGAGTGTTATTTTGCAAAATTAAGTTAGATTTTCAAGTGGAAGTTGGTTGGAGTTCATAATCTTCAAGAAGGAAAAGTTGATCCAAGTTCGTAGTCAGTGACTCATAATTTGCAACCGTGACCTAGCTCAAAAAGAGGGTGAAACTAAGCCAAATGAATTTGCAGGCACCATCTCTGCTGCGAATTATCCAAAGATGGGAGTGTCAAAGTCACAGATGAATTTGCGATCAGTGTCGCATCCCATTCATGATTACGAATTTCATAATGTCTAAGGAGAGAACCAAGTCCACAACTGTAGTGTGCCAAGTATTCTAGGTATCTGTTGAAGAACAAAATTTACGAGGGTGACATTTGGGGTAGCGACGCCATTTAAGAAGAAGAAGATTGTCTTTCAAATGGAAGAATTTGCATCCTGAGTCGCGCCCTATGCAAAGAAGAATCACAACTGTGATTTTTGTGGGCAGTTAGAAAGTAATGACTATATTTTCCTAATAGACCAATGAGGGCATGACATGTGGACTAGGCGTTAGACACAAATGAGCTTTTTCGCAGTCATTTTTGGCTCCTGTTTGGAAATTGGAAAGTCGCGATCGCGAATCCTCAATAGCGACTATGATGCTCGCATGTCATGCAATTAATATAGAATCTACCTAACATGATTTAGAGATTTAATGAGGTTCATAGTGTAACGTCTCTTTCGTGGGTATAGGTTATAAATACTCCACCAAACAGATGTAAATGCAAGAGAATTCATTATCTTGTAACAAAACTTTTGCACTTTTGCTACTCATTCTTTCTATTCTTTATGTGATTGTTTGGTGTGAGCATAAACACCAATTGCAATAGGTTTTAGTGTGAACCTGTAAAAACACTAAAGAAAGGTTTAGTGTGAGCATGTGAAAACACTTAAGAGAGGTTTTAGTGTTGGCCTTAGAAAACACTTGTAAGAAAGGTTGTTCTGTGAGCCTTGAAAATATAAAGTGTAAAAGCTAGGTGTGAGATTGGAAACACAATTTTAAGTAAGTGAAACACCCAATTACAAATAATTAAGGAGTGGATGTAGGGTTGATTATGCCCGAACCACTATAAATCGTGTGTCTTCTTTTCTTCTCTTATTTATCCTCATTTTAAGTTTTTTATACACCAATTCAACGCCCTTTCTTGGTGCCTAGGGCCAACATTTTTCATCATTGCCTTGGGCTTGAGCTTCTTCTTCATTGGGTGGTGCTCGGAGGCCTCCTCTTTTGCTTCATCATTAAAAAAAGCAAAATCTAGAAGGTGATAAGGCTCAATCCCAAGCTTGTCTTGGATCTCCACTATGTCACCATGGAGATGTTGAAGAAAGTTAAGTCTCTTGAGGACTTTCTTCAATAATCTTGAGATTTTGCCAAATGAAGAAGAAGGCTTAAAGGATGATTTGGAAGAAAAAGGTATTTTTGGTCTCACTTTAGATTCTTAGGTTGCTCTTCTTGTGATGCACCTTCTTAAGGTTCTTCAAGCACCAACCTTTTTCTTTTGGAGGCATGAGACAACTCCAATTCCCTAACTCCTTCAGCCCCTAGCAAATATTGATATGGTTTTGGTTTGATTACCTTAGCATTAAAAAGATAGGTCATGTCAAGAAAGTTGGTATAAGGAAGATGAGTGGGGCTCATTTATGCTTTAATTCTAGAGTCAAAGCTCTAACTTGCCTATAGATGGTAGTGACATGAGATTGGAGAAGGAATTGGCACTTGAGCTTTTGGCTTATATGCTATAATTAAGAGAAGAAGTAATAACTAATTTGTATGGGTTTGTTTAGAAGGAGGCAGTAGAGAAAGGATAAGTATTTTTGGGAGAATTTTTCATTGCCATCACCCTTTACATTAGTGAAGGAGGTGTTGATTTGATGAAGGAGCCAAACAGGTAGGGTTTTTATGTTTTTAGTTAAAGGATTTCTTTGGGTCATGATGTTTTTCAATAGAAATGGTTCTCTAAAAGTTAGAGAATATTAAATTAAAAGAATTGGAGCTAGAAAGAATGTCCTCTTCATTTTGGAAATTGAAGAAGGAACATGGTTAGAGATAGGTAATAAAGAATTCCTTGCCAAAGCATTTAAAAATCAAACCAAACATACTTACTGGGGAGGAGACATCTTTACTTATTTACATTGTGCACATGAATTCCTACATAATGTCCTCAAACCTCGATTCTTCTTAGTTGATGAATTGAACCCACCCTAAGTTATTTAAATATCCCTTGATTTCATCATCAAGGTGGATAACATTGAGAAAAAATTCTAAAGGAATCTTTTTTGGTTGGATAAATTTCTTCATATTGGCCTCATATCTCTCTTTTTCTGCACTTGCAACCCCATTCATCTTGTATAAAGAAAGGGAGGTTCTAGGAGAAGGGAAGGAAGATTAGGCTATTCCCTCGCCCTTTTCTAATCTAATAAACTTCTTAGGAGCCATTAAAGGTAAAAAAAAAGGAAATTAAGAGAATAAAAAGAGTTTAAATGAGGGAGGAGATAAGAAATTGAGAGGAAATGAGTTTAAATAGGCAAAAGTAGAGTTTAAAATGGAGGATAAATGGCTAAAAATGCATTAATGTAATGGTTGCACCATTTGGAGAACTAATGGTTAATATCCACAAAATTTTCACAAGTCGCATTTGCAAACCACATGTCATGACCACAGTTTTTCAAACAATATGAGTAAGAGTCAAAATATTCTTAGAAAGGCGTGAAGGTAATGGTTTGAAAAATTGAAATTTGAATGATCACAGTGGTCACTTTAGGTCGCAAGCATGCCTAGTGAAGAACTTTGGAAATCAAACTGACTTCAAAGTAGCGATCGTGACTTTAGGTTTCAACCACGATTTAAAGGTTAGTTTTGGAAAAGCATTATTAAAGGAAGACTCAAATGGAAGCCCAATCCTAATATGATCTAATTAATATTTTGATGATCAATTCTGGTATTTAAGCATAGAGATGCTCAAATCCTACTTGAATTGACACATCTAACATATTAAACTCAACAACTACATCACATTTACTTCAATTTTTTCAAACAAGTCATCAAAGAATATCAATCAATATGCATATAATGAGATCTATTTTAACTTTAGAAAGCTTCCATCAAGCATCATAAGTTCCCTCTTAATGAAGTTTATCCTTTCTTTATTAAGGGGTTTAGTGAAAATATTCGCTAGTTTGTAATTGGTGTTAATAAACTCTAATACCTCATTACCATTTTGGACATGATCTCTAAGAAAATGATGACTAATATCAATATATTTGCTCCTTGAATGTTGGATGGGATTCTTAGAAAGATTTATTGCACTTGTATTGTTACATTTGATGGGAATGTGATAAATATCTTTTCCATAATCCTTGAGTTATAGCTTCGCCCAAAGAACTTAGACAATAATATACGATAATATATTCCATTTCAGTACTGGGTGAGGAAATCAAAACTTACTTCTTGCTAAACTAAGAAACTAGACATTCACTAATAAATTGGTGAGTTTTAGAAGTGCTTTTTCTATCCAACAAACTACAGGCATAATCTGCATCCAAATATCTAAGAAGACTAAATGATGAATTCTTAGGATACCAAAATCCAAATGTAATATACCATGCAAATATTTCAAAATTCTCTTAACTGCATATAAATGTGATTCCTTAGGACAAGATTGATATCTAGCACATAAGCAAACGTTAAACATAATATCGAGTCTAGAAGCGGTAAGATAAAGGAGAGAGCCAATCATACCTCTATACTTATTTTCATCAATAGGCTTAATCTTTGTCTCATTTTATTGATGCACTCATTGGGGTCTTATCTACCTTGCATCCATCTATGCCAAACCTTTTGAGTAGCTTCTTTGTGTACTTGGTTTGGTTTATGAAGATGCCTTCTTTGGGTTGCTTAATTTGAAGACCAAGAAAGAACTTGAGCTCACCCATCATGCTCTTCTCAAATTCTCTAGTCATACACGTAGTAAATTCTTTACAAAGAGATTCATTTAGTAGCACTAAATATAATATCAACATAATTTGCACAATGAGTGCATCCTTGTTATGTTTTTTCACAAAAAATATTGTGTTAACCTTGCCTTTTTCTAAATCGTTTTTCAAAATAAATGAACTACGCCTTTTATACCAAGCTTTTGGAGCCTATTTCAAACCATATAAGGCCTTAGTTAATTTGAAAACATGATTTAGAAAATCATGAGATTCAAAACTTGAAGGTTGTTTAACATAAACTTTCTCCTCAATGAAACCATTCAAAAATGCACTTTTCACATCCATTTGAAATAGTTTAGAGTTCATTTGACATACAAATGCTGAAATAATTCTAATGGCTTTTAATCTTGCCATGGGGGCAAAATTTTTATCATAATAAATGTTTTCCTCTTAGTTATAACCCTTTGCAAGCAGTCTAACTTTATTTCTAACGATTCAACCTTGCTCATCTAATTTGTTCCTAAACACCCACTTGCAACTTGTAACCAGATGTTCTTTAGGCCTAGGAATAAGTTTCCAAACATTGTTTCTCTCAAATTAATTGAGTCCCTCTTGCATAGCAATCACCCAACTCTCATCATCAAAAGCCTCATCAATTTACTTTTGCTTAATTTGAGAAACAAAAAAATATTATCTAAAACATGTAATTTGAGCTCTAGTACTTACTCCCTTGGATGTCTTACTAATGATAAGATCCTTTGGTTGATATTTAGAGTATCTCCAATCCTTGGGGATCCTTGAGCTTGGTTCTCCTCTTGTTGGGTTGAGTTTGCTCTAATTTTTAAGGTGGTTCAAGATCTTTAAGATCAATCACATTCTCGTTTAGTGTAGAATTGAGCTCTAACTTGTCAAAGTTACTTATAAGATCATCAACATGTGCACCTTTCCCAAGATCAAGTTTACTAAGCTCATCAAATACAACATTGATAGACTCTTCAACCATCAGAGACTTTTTGTTAAAGACCTTATAGGCTTTCTAGTGGTGGAATAGCTAAGAACATACCCTATCAATTTTTAAGGAAAATTTTCCAAGGTTGTCCTTAGTATTAAGAATGTAGCATTTGTAACCAAATATTCTAGGGTATGAAAGCTTAGGCTTTCTACCATTCCATAACTCATAAGAAGTTTTATTTAGAATAGGTCTTTTGAAAACACATTTTGCAATATGACGTTTTATTGATAGCTTTGGCCCAAAAGTAATTTGGTAAAGAATACTCATTAAGCATAGTTCTAGCCATATCTACTAAAGTTTTATTTTTCCTATCTACAACAACATTTTCTTGTAGTGTTCTAGGAGTAAAAAGTTATGAGAGATCCTATTTTCCAAGTAATAGTTTTCAAAAGATTCATTTTAAAATTCCTTTCCATGGTCATTGTTGATAGAAGAAATGAAGTAACATTTTTCATTTTGAACTCTTTTGGCAAAACTTTTAAAGCACAAAATGTATTACTTTTATGAGTAAGGAAGAAGACCCAAGTGAACCTAGAGTAGTCATCAACAAGCACAAAATGCATAGTATTTTCTACTAAGATTAACATTTCTAATGGGTCAAACTATGTCCATATGAATAAGTTGAAAAGGGCCAAAAATACTTACAACATTTTTTCTTTATAAGATGCTTAGTTTTGCTTTCTCATTTGACAAAGTCCACTTGTCTTGTCCAAGTGAACTTAAGCTTTGAAAGACCTTTAACTAGCTCTCCTTTAGATAGATGTTGAAGAAGCTCTGTGCTAGCATGGCCAAGTCTTGTATGGCAAAGCCAAGACTCATTACTAATATAAATAAAACACTTAAAAAATTTGTTAGCAAAATTATCTATGTTAATTAGGTAGGTATTGTCTCTCCTTTCACCTTTAAAGACTATCCTCTTATGCACGAATGTTGTAACTTGACATTCTTTATGGTTAAAGGCGACTTTATTACCTTTGTCATGTAATTGACTTACTATTAATAGATTATGTTTCAAATCCTCAATTAAAATAATATTGTCAATGAGTGAGCAACATTTCTT
Source organism: Omphalea diandra (assembly GCA_949677035.1). Taxonomy (NCBI): domain Eukaryota; kingdom Viridiplantae; phylum Streptophyta; class Magnoliopsida; order Malpighiales; family Euphorbiaceae; genus Omphalea; species Omphalea diandra. Next base: position 21,183 of record CATIWR010604339.1, on the reverse strand, counting down.
ACTAACAATTCCAGTCCAAATTGCCTTACCCCTGTCATTGTTCCCAAAAGTGATATTGCCACCATCCTTCTCTTTAATGGATATGAATAGCTTTCTATTTTTGGTCATGTGCTTTAAGCATCCATTTTCCACATGCCAATTATTGTCTTTCTTGGTGGCTTCTAAGCATTCTTACACAATAAAATCATTTCATCTTTATTTAGGTACCCACGCATACTTAGGTCATTGGGGGTTAGGCTTTGAAGGGTCTTCCAATTTGATATGTGTGTTGGACTAGGCTAGTTAACCCAAGTCTTAGACCTCTTTTGATCTTGACAAAGGATATTGATCATGTCTAATATTTCAAATTAGTGTTATTTTACAACCTTTAGTTTTTATCTAAGTTAGAAGTTTGATGTAGCTAAAAAAATGTTCAAGTATGTAAAGTGACTTCTAAATCGTGATCGCTACTTTGTATTCGCGACCGTGATATGAAAAGAAGCATTACTAGAAAGCAGACAGGTGAAATCGTGGAGCCATTCTCGACTGCAATTCATCCAAATGAATGAGTCCAAAAGTGACAAATGAAATCGCGGTGAGTGTCATGCCTTAGTCGCGACCGCAAATTTTGAAATGACTCAAAAAGGAAGTAAGTCCACAGTCACAACATGACACGTGTTCCAGCAGACCGTTGGAAGTCAAATTTCATGAAGACACCTTGTTGGTAGTGACTGTGAATCGTGAAAAAGAAGAAAACCATTTTTGGCAGATAAATTCACGTCCTCTGTCACGTCCTGTACAAGAAAGCTCGTGACCGTGACTTCTGAAAGAGCAACGATTATATTTTCCTAGTGAATTAATCAGAAACTACCACGTGGACTAGCTGTTAGACACAAATGGGATTTTCCTTTAGAAATTTGGATTTTGCGACTGCTAATGAGTAGTAGCGACCACAAATTGAGATTGTCAAGCATTTAATGCAGAATCTGTCAAACATGTCTAAAAGATTTGATGAGCTATGATCTGCAACGTCTCTTTTGTGAAGTTTGGGTATAAATACTCCACTAAATAGCCATCAGTAAGGTTACTAAGAAATTTATTACAAGAAATTAAAGCTCTTAATCTTTGCTACTCATTTTCTTCAATTTTCTTTATGAAATTGTAAGTGTTAGGTGTAAGCATTAAACACCAAGTTGTAAGGTTGTAGTGTTAGCCTAAAAAAGCACTTCAAGAAAGGTTTAAGTGGAGCGTAGTGAAACATTTAAGTGAGGTTGTGTGTTAGCCTAAAAACACATTATTGTAAGGTTATGTGTGAGCCATCAAAACACAAGTTGTACAAGTTGGGTGTGAGCTTGAAAACACCTTGAGATAGTGAAATACCCAATTGATAGATTGGAGAGTGGACGTAGGGTCAATTATACTTGAACCACTATAAATCGTTGTCTCATCTCTACTCATTCTTCTTCCCCTCTTCTTTGTCTTTTAAATTTTTATACACCAATTCAACCTCCATTCTTGGTGCCAAAGGACAATAATTAAGACAAAATATCCCATTTGTGTCTAATAGCTAGTACACATGTCATCTCCTCATTGGTTCGTCCATCAGGAAAATATAGTCGTTACTTTCTAACTGCCTACAAAAGTCACATTCGCTATTATTCTTTGTACAGGGTGCAACTCAAGACACGAATTCTTTTGTTTGAAAGACAATCTTTATCTTCTTGAATTGTGGTCACTACCTAAGTTGTCTACCTCGCGAATTTTGTTCTTCAACGGATACTGGGACATTGGGCACACTGCGATTGTGGACTTGGTTCCCTCCTCAGACACTGTAAATTTCACGATCGTGAATGAGACGTGACATTGACCACTAATTCGTCTGTGACTTTGACACTCCCATCTTTAGATAATTCGCAACAGAGATGATGCCTGCGAATTCATCTGGCCTAGTTTCACCCTATTTTTGAGATAGGTCGTGGTCACGAATTATAAGTCACTGACTGCGAATTTGGATGAACTTTGCCTTCTTGAAGATTATGAACTCCAACTAACTTTCACTTGAAAATCTAACTTAATTCTGCAAAACAACATTCAGTTGAAATATTAGGATTGATCAACCTTCTTTGTTAAGATCAAAAGAGGTCTAAGACTTAGGATTAACTATCCTAGTTCAACATCCATTTTATACTTTCAATAAGTATAGTTGGTTCCATCAAAGTAAGGCTTGAGGTGAGTGTGAATTCCTTCTTGTGTCATGATCTTTTCTCACTCAATTAAGGTTTTGTTTGGCCCTTGTGCACCAAGAAAGGGGGGGTTGAGTTGGTGAAAAATTTAAAATTTTAGAGAGAAAGGTTTGTTAAGCATGAAATAGAAAAAATAAAAGAAGAATATAACACACCAAGTTTTATAGTGATTCAAGTATTAACCAACCGTACATCCACTCCCCAATGCTTCCAATTGGGTGTTTCACTAATCTCCAATGGTGTTTTAAAGCTCATACCTAACTTTACAACTCATGTCTTACAAAGGCTCACACATAATCTCACTAATGTTTCACAAGACTAACTCTCAACCTAAACAAGCGTTTTACAACTAAAAGCTAACTCTTAAACCCAAAGCCAATGGTGTTTAATGCTCACAACAAATAATAATAACTCAAATATAAGAAATTGAATGCTTAAAGGTTGAGAAATAAATTTACAAGAGTTTTGCTATAATGAATGTTGTTCTCTTGCATTCAAGTCCATTTGGTGGTGTATTTATAGGCTACAACCACCAAAAAGACGTTATAAACAAAACTAGATCACGTATTTAATGCTTGTAAGATGAAATTCACTATCACGAGATTCATATAACACTGAATTTTGCTCAATTCTCAATGGAGAACCTCATTTATATCTAATGACTAGTCCGCATGGCATAAAACTATTGGTTCTTTAAGAAAAATAACTATCATGTCTCTTGAGCAATACTTAAAGTCATAGTCTCTTTATTTCCTCTTTAGACGCGATGCTCACTGCAAAATTGTTTGCCTAAATGGAGATGTTGTTTCACCAAAATCGCAGTTGCTGCCATTATTTCACTACTGTGAATTTTGATGTTTCAACAGTTTTTTGGGACACCTGACATAATCTGGTTGAAGATTTGATTCCCTCCAAGTGAATACAAAAGTCTCAGTCGCGACTCTAGATGCGACATGCATCGTAAAATTATCTGTCCAACTCTTTTCCAAGATAGCGGTCGCTAACTTCTGCGTCATAATCGCTAATTATGATGCAAATTTCAATCTTTGAGATTAAAACTTCCATTCAAATTCCAAAGTGATCTTAGCTAACTATTTGTAAGATCAACACTTGAAATTGAAATTAAAATCTTTCAATCTTTATTGTCAAGATCAAAAGGGAGTCTTGACTTAGGTTTGAACAACCTAGTCCAACAATTTTCAAATAAATAAAATAATAAAATAAAATTTCAAAATTTATAATTATGTACAAAAATAATTATAATAAAGTATTATATATTGATTAATACTTTAATCTTATGTAACACAATTTTAAGAAAAAATTTATTAAATTTGAATGAAATAATTTCTAACAAATAATGAAATAAATAATATCAAGTATGTCATAATAAAAAATAAAATTAAGAAATGATTATAAGTTATACATACCTATGTGAGGTAGTTGTAACAAAATATTGTATATTGATTCATATCTTTAATACAATTTTAAAAGAAAATTTAATAAATTTAAATGAAATAATTTCTAATAATCAATTTTACTGTCGGTAGCTCCTTTATACTTATAGTTTTAAACAATTAATAAAATTAATTAATGAATATATCTTATCAATTTCTATAAGAGTTAATTTTAAAGAATTTGTGGCATTTTTCAAACAAATATATATATATATATATATATATATATATATATATATATATATATATATATATAATTTTTATTTTAGGAATTATATTATACAATTTTTTGTTATGTGTCAAATAATTATATTACACTTAGTTTTTTTTTTTCAAAGTCTAACAAAATGAAAAATCAACTCAAAGTAAAATAATTCTAACATAATATGGATTCTATATTTCAAAATTATTTTTTAAATAGAAAATAAATTAAAAAAATACTATTTTATTTCAATTAATATATAAAATTATAATATAATATAAATTTAATTTTAAATTGTAATAAAAAATTTAGATCACAATACATATAACGTAAAAATTAACTATTGACTACTTAATTAATTTAAAGAAAATTTGATTAAACATTAATAAGTGTAAATAGAATTAACTAATTTTTTACTAGGAAATTTCTTTAAAAGTGCTAGATTTACTAATTAATTAATTATATTTGGGAAAAAGTACTATGTGGTTTAACATCCTTTTTATTTAGACTTTGAGATTTAATTTGTATCAAAATAGTACTCTTGTGATATATGTCATTAATCACATAAGTAAGAAAAAAATCTGATGTGGTATAAAATGCTAAAATGGCAAGATGATATATCATAACATATAAGCTAATGGAACCTCATTTTGACACATAGCTCACACATTATGTATTTAAACAGTATACATATAAAAAAGTATCATGTGATTTTATATTTTTTTATTTGAGTCCTAAGATTTTAATTTGCGACAATATAATATTTTGTATTATGCATAGCCAATCAAATGAGTGCTAAATATCAACTAACATTATATATGATATTGATGTGCTAACTTGATGATATAATTTTTAATTTATTTTATATAGATATTTAAATATTTCACTCATTTAATAAATAAAAAATTATAAATTAAAATAATTAATCAAATTATATCTAATAATTCAAAAATAAAATACTTTACCATTATACCTCATCATTATTGTCAACTACTTTACCATTATACCTCATCATTATTATCAACCTAATTTTTTAAGGAATATAATTGAATAAAATCTACATAAAAATTAATTAATAATATTGTATCAAAATTAGAAGTGTGCTTCAGTCGGGTTTGGGTGGTTTGGGTCTTGAAGCTTGGTGACAAACTAGGTATATGAAGATAGAAATGACAACTGAATTGAATTGATCAATGTTGAGAACTGACGGTTCATAAATCCAAAGAAGTTCAGATTTCAAAGAATTGTATTCAATCATTTCGTCAACATAATCAATGAAACTCAGAAGAAATGCTTATTTTGATAACAAGTTTTTTTATGTATTTCTTGAACGTAGTCAAATTTATTTGTCTGTTACAAGTTGTATTTATTAATCTTTATTAATAAAAATTGTTGGTTATTTTTTCTTTAAATATCTCAAAAAACATGTCTATTTTCATTAATTATAATAAATTTTTTTAATTTATCCTCATTAATTATTAAATCAGTAAAATACATTTATTTTCTCATTAAATATATTTAAGGTAATGGACAAAAAATGCATTTTAAATTGTGAGTTGACAAAATATTAAATGTAATTTATAAAATAATGTAAAAAATAATGGGTGACAATGTTTTTACAATAGAAAGAGTAAATGGTAGCAACTTATGGTTCAATTATTTGCACTCCCTTGAAACTTTCTTGCACTCCCTAGGAGAGTGCAAATAATTGAAACCTTAATATAATTTATTTGTACTCTCTTTAGAGTTTTTTGCATTCTCCTAGAGGAGTACAAAAAGATCCAAATAAAATGCAAATAGCTAGAACCCAAACTTACACATCATAAAATATAATTATAATAATAAATTTTAACTAAATTTAATATTTACTTTTGTTAAATAATTAATCAATTTCATTCAATAATTAAAATAAATATAAATAATAATTAAATATATTATTATATTTTGTAATAAATTATTATTTTATAAAAAGTTACTATTAACTAAAGAAAATAATAAAAATAACAAATATAATAAATTTTAATAGTAATATAATTTAGATATAGAAATAAGAAAATTTATAGTTTTATTTTATTAGCCTTTTAAATTTAATTTTTCATTTATTATAGAAAATTAAATATTGATTATTATGAATGTGAAAAATTTTCTATATTGTTAATTTTTAAAAATTATTTTTACTTAAAAATTTTTATATTATTAAACTTTCTATATTTTCTTTTGATTAACTGAACTAAATGCTTAAATTATTAGTTTATTATATGATAAAATAAAATAATAATATGTTGTCAAATGTCAATATTATATTACTAATGTAATTACTTAATAAATGGTAAATTGAAATTATATTCTAAGATAATTATTTGAAAAATGATAAAAACTTATTTAAAATAGAGTTTGAGACCGAAATAATTATGTATACTAGTAGATATTATGTCCTTTACGCGATTATACTTTAATATATTATATAAAATATATTTAAACTATTTTAATAAAATAAAATATTTATATAAAATATGTAATTCAGTAAATAATATTCATTTTTTAAAATAGATAATATATGAAAATTATTTTTTACCATTATATTTTTATTTGCCAATTTTATAGTTTTTAATAATTCTTTGTTTCATTTTATAATTATTTTTAATTAGGTAGATCTATATGCAAAATTTAATCAGTTATTATTAAATATTTATTTTGACAAATGCCAAATTTTTTTACCTCAAATAAATAGTTAACTGACAAATGATAGTCACTCGTTTAAAACTAAATATGATTCTAAAATTAATTATACATTGATTAGTTAATCATTAATTATAAAATTAATATATACATAATAATTAACATTTTTATGATTATTTTATAATGTTTGGTTATTTTATAAAAATTATTGTCTAAATAAATATTTTAAGTAAATAAAATCATAAAAATAAAATATAATTAAATTAGTTTAATAAATTTGAATAATAATATGATATTTTTTATAAATAACAAGAAAAATTATAGTTTTATTATCCTTTTATTGACTTTTTTGTACATATAGTTCTTTTAATTTTTCTTTATTTTATAGGAAACTAAATACTTATTTTTATCAAAGTTATAAAAAAAGACAAGTGTGAAAAATTTCCTATATAGTTAAACTTTTTAAATTATTTTTATATTAGCTTATTTTCCCATGAAAAAAATAAATATATTATATTGCCACTTATTAAAATATTATGCTATTAATACAATCACTTAATGAATTACAAATACTCATCTAAAATTTAATTTGAGATTGAAATTAATTGTATATTAGCCATAATTCATGGTACAAATATAATAATAAATTTTAAATAAATTTAATATTTATTTTGATTAAATATTTAATTAATTGATTGGATAATTAAAATTAATATATGAATAATAATTAAAATTTATTATTATTTTATAAAAATTATTTTTCAAGTAAATAAAATAAAAAAAATAAAAGATTGTAATTAAATTACTATAATAAAATTTAATAAGAATAATATAATTTTTTAATAAAAGTGAACAAATATTAGTCTTATTTTTATTATCCATTTAATATTTTTAGTTTTTTAAATTTTCTTATTTTATAAAATATTAAATATTAATTACTATAAACATGAAAATTTTTATATTGTTAAACTTTCTAAATTATTTTGATATAATGAGTTTCCTATAATATTAGATTTTATATATTTTCTTTAGGTTAATTGAGAAAACTAAATATTTAATTATTAGTTTACTTATCATATGACAAAATAAAAATATATTATATTATCAGGGTCAAAAATATTGTGTACCTAATATAATTATCCGACAAATAGCAAATGCTCATGTAAACTGAGTCTGAGACCGAAATCAATTATATATGTTAATGTTGATTTTTAAATTTTTACATGAAGAGGTTTCTATACTATTAAAATTTCTATATTTTCTTTAGTTAATTAAGGAAATTAAATATTTAATTATTAGCTTACTTATGGTCAATATTTTTTAAACCAAAATGGATATCATATTAATTAGTTGATTGATTTTCAATTTTGTTAGTTTGACCAATTAGATCAATTCAATTTAATAAAGTAATTTGTTTTGTAAAATATATAAATAATACTTAAAAATATTTAAAAAATAGAAAAAATATATAATATGATAAATGATAAAGTAATGAAATTTATTTTTAAAATCTAAATTTTGAATAAAATATTATAATTTTTTGAAATTTTAAAATTTTTACAAAACGATATAGTTTTATATTGAATAAATTTGATCTAATTTCTAGTTATGGTATGTTTTCCTGATTTTAATCGATTTTTTTTTTGTTTTGATTGATTTTTTGAGTGATTATTTTTACACTAATTGAACCATATCACTAACTGATTTTTAATTTCATTAGTTTGAATGGTTGATCTGATCTAGCTCTAAAAACATTGTTTATCACATAAAAAATAAAAATATATTATATTACCACTTATAAAAAATGTTGTGTTACTAATACAATTGTTTAACAAATGAGAAACACTCATTTAAAATTGAATTTGAGATCAAAATTAATTGTACATATATATTGAATAAATTTGTTTGACTTGCCTATTAGAATAATAACTCTAGAGTTATCAAATGAGATTTTTTTTTTTATTTGTTTAGAGTTTTTTTCATAGTTAAACTTAAAAAAGAGAAGTACGTTGTAGAATTCAATTATTATATATTGTTTCACATACAGTAGGAAAAATATATATCAGTATTGACAACTCATGAATAATTGAAAGACCTATGGATGAACAACTCCTCTAGGAATGGGTAGTTTTTAAGGCTAATTTAGGCTTACAGACCGAACAATGATGTCGTTCAACAAGTAGCCTAAGTACTGAACAATGATACTATTTGGAAAGACTTTATCAATGATAAATGACTGTCAATGTTTGGAAGACCTAGAGGGCTTATTTCCTTAATTTTCATAGATCACACAGTTATGGGAAAGATTTGCTCCCTTATATTTCGGGATCATGTCAATGCTTGCAACGGTTATAATGATCACAACCATAATAAAAAATTGTAAGAGAAAAAGGTACAAGTATGATAATTATCTTTTACAACTCTTATTATTCTCAATTTTTGCTATCACCTTTTCCATCATCTTTAAACTCTTAATTAAAAGAAAACACTAACTTAAGCATCAGAGTGGCTGTACAACACACAACCCCTACAACTCATACTTCTTATCCTTTTGCAGAATCATTCCACTAGTTTGTGATCAAAGGGCCATCAATTGGCACCATGTGTGGGGATGATTTCTCTTCCTATTTTATGTAATTCTCATTTTCCAAAAAAAATTCACACCCTTTGATCCTAAGTTGAAAATGTCCAACAACTTCAAAAACTTCCCTTATCTCTCTTAAGAGGAGGCAAATTCCTTAAATAATGCAAGCCACCTAGAAAACATTATCAACCAAGCTACCAATGCACTAACACAATTTTAGGAAGTCTTTATGAGAACCATGAAGGCATACTTGAATGCCTTTAATGCACATGTAACTAAGGCCCTGAACTCAAACTTGGCAGTTGTGAATCCTTAATAGCTCAGGGGAAATCCATGTGATGGCGAGGGCACAAGACCACACAACATGACATAAGAATATAACCACCAGTTGGAGACCAATGGGGGAAGAAAACAAACTTAGAGAAAAAGGATGATTCTCAGGATGTGAACTCTAAAGGCAAATATTGTGAGGAAACATCTCACAAAAGAAGAATGGCACCATTTGCCAAGCAATATCTTGAGGCCTCACCTTTGGTTTGCAAAATCATTGAGGAGAAGTTTCTTGCGAAATGGCAGCTCCTGGGGTTGTAGACATATGATGGAGCAGGCGATCCCTAAATGTATCTTTCTACCTTTCGAACAACCATACTGTTGAACGACATCTTTGATGCCATCCTTTAAAAGGTGTTCCTTACCACCTTGATGGAGACAACACAAATATGTTACTTGCAGCTACCTTTTGGCTTAATCCATTCATTCAAGGAGCTAGAAGAGGCCTTCATCTCTAAGTTTGCTACTATCTTCGTAAGAGGAAGACAAGTTCTTTGAGGTCTTGTAGGCAACATAAAGGTGAATAAGAATTCATCGATCAATTTAATAAGAAAGCAATGCAGATTAAGAACAAAAAATGTAGAGATAATAATAGAGTCTATAAATCATGTTGGGAAGGCTTAAAAGATAATCTCCACACTAAGAACATTAACTCTTTCTTAGAGCTGATCAAAGTAGGTCAATCGTACATTCAACTAGAAGAGGAAAAAAGGAAGGAATGTAAGAGTAACGATGGGTGGAATCAAAAAAATTCTTAGGATAAAAGGGCAAATAATTCTCAACATCAAAGCTCCACCAATACATCCCTTTGTCTAATAGGGCTAGGAATGACAAGCATTCACACCCCTTAATGAATCCAAAGATAACATTTTGTTATGGATTAAAGAGGATGGCGATAACATTAGATACCCTCATAGGTTGAACCTTGATAAGGATGCTAAGAGAGACAAATCTTTATTTTGCAAGTTTTATGAAGATCAAAGGTATGATACTGAGTAATACTAGGACCTTAAGAAAGAGGTTGAGCGTTTGATACAAACAGGTGCTCTTTGAAAAGTTTGTTAATTATGACAAGGGGAAGAGGCCCAAAAAGGATAACATTGAATAAAGAATAGATAAACATCCCTAAAAGACTCCATCAGAGATCATCAATGTGATCATGAGAGGTGAATAACCTAAAACCTCAGGCAATAAATGCCTTTATTCAAATGTCTTTGTAATAAGTGCAGAAAAGGCAACCATACCTTCAGTGACATTCAGACCTGAGGACAATGAACATATCGAGGGTCTCTACAATGATGCCTTAGTGGTTGAAGGAATAGTTAATGGATATATAGTAAAGAAATTATTAGTAAATGAGGGCAGTGCAACAAATGCATTAATAGAGTAGGCATATAAAGCTATGAGAGGTGTACTGGACAATCTCAAAAGAGTAGGTAGGCCTCTTATAGGACTAAGCGAGAAGTGGCTGAAGCCTACATAAGCAACGGTTTTACTAGTAGAGATGATGGACAAATGATTTGGCTTAACCTCTATAGTAAGAAACCTCTTTCTTTATATAACAATATTTTTAGCAAGCCATATCTATATGAGACAGGAGCAGTGCACAACATAAGGTGCTTGACCATGAAGATACCCACACCTGAAGGAGTGGTGACCATCCAGGGTAATCAAAGATTGGCGAATGAGTGTAACCATATGGCTATCCACTAAAGTGGGATCAACATAAAAAGATGATCCAGCTGACCCTGAACAAAGGGAAATGATAAGAACCAGTTAGTAAGTTAACTAAACTTAGTGTCATAATTGACAAAACAGTTTGAATAGGTGTAGATAAGAGATCATAATGGCTAACTGAATGACTCAAGTCATTCAAAAGAATGTCAGGATGTTCGATTCCAAGCTAGAGGAGATACAAGGGATACATCCTTGAGTGGCTTATCATAGGCTGAATGTGGATCCTTAAGTAAAGCTAGTAAAATAAAAGAAGAGGAGATTTTCCTTCATAATGTAGTGAGCCATGGGTGAAGAAGTATCCAAACTCTTACATATTAGAACTATTAGGGAGGTAATATCCTGACTGGATGACTAATGCAGTGATGGTCAAGAAATCGAATGATAAGTGAAGGATGTGTGTCTACTTCATAGACTTTAACAAGGCGTGCTTAAAAAATAGCTACCCACTGTCCAATATTGATCAACTAGTAGACTCCATTATATGTTTTGCCAGGTATAATTTACTTGATGTTGCACAAGTGTACCACTAAATTTTAATGCACCTAGATGATGAGGGGAAGACTTCCTTTATGATAGACTAGGGCACTTACTACTACCCTAAGATGCCCTTCGGCCTTAAAAAATGCATGAGCAACTTATCAGAGGCCGATGAACTTTATGTTTAGGGAACATATCAATAAGAATGTTAAGGTTTATATAGATGATATAATAGCAAAGAGTAAAACTAACGAGTTTCATTTAGATAATCTACAAGAAGTATTTGATGTCCTAAATAGGTACAAAATGAAGTTGAACCCAAACAAGTATAAGTTTAGGATAAAGGCGTGATAATTCTTAGGTTTTTTGATCTCTAAATGAGGAATTGAGGTGAACTCTGAGAAGATTCAATCTATCTTGGACATGAGGCCACCTCGAATCATCATTGAGGTTCAAAAGTTAAACATAAATTGAATAAAAGGATAATAACATTAGGATGGTTCATCTACTATTCAGCAAAGAGGTGTCTACCTTTCCATAAAATCTTGATGAATGTCAAACACTTTAAGTAGTTAAAAGATTGCCACGCAACATTCGAGGACCTTAAAGTATTCCTCAACATTCGACCACTCTTGAGCATACCTAAAACTGGTGAAACATTACACATCTGCCTTGCTGCTCGTGAATAAACATCACATCTATTTTAATTCATGATGTAGATGGAGAATAATATCTTATCTAATACACTAATTGAATTCTTTGGGGCACAAAAGTTGGGTATCCTAGGTTGGAGAAGTTAGTTATGGCCTTGGTGGTCAGGGCAGGGAAGTTAAACCTCTACTTCCAAGTGTCCACTCTTATGGTACAAATAGATCCTTCTTTTTGGAAAGCCTTTCAATAACTATACACTTTTGGATGCTTAGTATACTAGGCCTTCTTGTTCAACGCACATTATATCAAGTACTATCCTTAAACAACCTTAAAAGCCTAGTGTTTATCTGACTTTATCTTGGAGATGACAGGAGAAGAACAGGTCATGGCTCCACCAAAAAAAGCATGGACGTTACACAAAAATGGCACATCTAATGAGTGTGGAACTAAAGCAGGAGTGATTTCTCAAAGCCCTAGTAAAATTAAAGTTATATATGTTATTGCTTTGAAATTTAGGGCTATTAAAAATGTTAGAGAATATGAGGCCCTAGTCACTGGGATCAACCTGACATTAAGGACGTGTTTAAAGAAGTTACAGGCATTTAATGACTCTACGCTTGTTGTCAATTAGATCATAGGGGACTTCTAGACAAAGGATGACAATTGGGCCAAATACTTGAAAAGGTGCCAACAGTTTCTTAATGAACTCTCCTAACAAGGAGGAATATAGACAATTATCTGATCTTCCAAGAGGAGAACAAAAAGGTTGACATGTTACTAAAATAATAACAAGATAAGGAGAGGCATTTTAGAACTTATAACTCAAAGAGAAAAAGGCTCCAACCTTCAATTATAGAATAAAAGATCTTCAATGTGGTGAAACCGAATAGTTGGATGAGGCCAATCATCTAATACTTAGATAAAGGAGAACTATTAGATTATCGAATAAAGGCCATCAACATCCAAAAGAGAGTTGTCAGATACTCCTACCATAATGGGGTACTCTACTAAATGTCAACCACACATCCTTGGACCAATTATGTCTATTAAGAGGAAGAGAACTCCATTCTCTATAAGATACATGAAGGCACCTGTGGCATGCATGAAAGATCACACACCATTACTTGTAAAACCTTACTTTAAGAGTTTTACTAGCCCTCAACAAAGAAGGATGCATAATAATTGGTACGTACTTGTGAAAGGTGTTAGAAACATGATAGAATCCCCAAAGTCCTAGCCACACATCAAACCAAAATCACTAGCCCTTGACCATTGGCCATATGGAGAATAGACATTATTAGACTCTTTCTCAATTAACAGTACAATAAAAATTCATCACCATCGCCATCAACTACTTCACTAAATAGGTATAGGCCAAAGTAGTACAACCATCACCAATAAAAAGTTAGAGAATTCCTTTTGGAAAGAAGTTATTTGTAGGTTTAACATCCCCAACAAACTGATCACAAACAATGATGAATAGTTTGACTGTGACAGTTTCTAATAGTTTTGATGTAATCTTTACATCACATTGCGATTCACCATAGTTGCTCATTCTCAGTCCAATGGATAGACAAAAGTCATAAACAAAACCATCCTCAATGGTCTCAAAAAGAGACTCAACAAAGCTAAGGTGAATGGGTTGAACAACTACCTCATGTACTATGAATGTACAAAAAGACTCTTAGAAAGGCTCATGAAGAATCACCATTTAGCCTAACATATGACATGAAAGCAGTTGTAATGGTAAAAATTAACATGACCAGTCCAGAGTCCAACACTTCGATAAATGGGCCAGACTCTACATTAATTTACTAGAAGAACAAAGAGAACAATCAACTATTTGGATAATAATGTATAAGGTAAAGATTGCCCAATACCACAACAAAAGGGTTCATTAAAGATCTTTTCAAAAAGGTGACCTTGTACTTAAAAAAGTAAAGATAAGTAAAGGGGATGCTAGGGTAGGAAAACTTGAAGATAATTGGAAAGGTCCTTACCTAATTGTAAATGTAACAGGAAGTGGAACCTACTAATTAGCAATACTAGAGGGATAACTAATGCCACGATTCTAGAATGCAGATAATCTTCATAAGTACTATCAATGAAGAATTTATTCAGCATATCTCTTATGTAATAAGGGTTTGGCCCTTCTAAAAAGCTATAAATATGTCTTAAGTATAACGGTTCACCTCCTTAAAGAGCCATAAATATTCCTCTAAGCATAAGGGTTTAACTCTTAAAAAAGCCATAATATTATCCTAAATATAAAGGTTTAACTCCTAAAAAAGGTCATAATATTTTCCTAAGTATAAAGGTTCTAGTCCCCAAAAAAGCCATAGTAGTTTTCCTAACTATAAGGGTTCAACCCCATGAAGTCATAAATAATCTCTACATCTAAGGGGTCGGTCTTAAAGGTACCATAAATATCCCTTAAGTATAAATGTTTGGTAGTTATGAGTCTTATCTAAGTCCAAAGGTTTGACACAGTTATCTAGCTGATTATTAGGTTAAAGACTATCAATTTTTTTTTAAGGATTCCAGCTAAGGTTGCTACATTATTTTAAAGTGTTCATCAATCTTCTTTTGACATTAGCAAGCTCAAATTAAAGAAAGACAATCATTCAATCATTAATTTATGGGTTCAATCCTTTTCAGATCATGATCCAAACTCATTTTTATCTTTCAAAGTCTTTATATTACCTTTCTTTAGAAAAAAACTTCCTAACTGTCCAAATTATCATTAGGAATTAAAATTTTGTTAACTAATAAATTGTCGAATAACAATAATTGTAAAATAACATAAAAAATGAAAAAAAGGCAAACTGTTCATTAATTTTTCAAATATACTAGAATTCAAGTTACAAGTGTAAAAAAATAAGGCTTAAGAGGTTGAAGTATTTTGTTGATTTATCATATCTTTAGTGCCTTCAAGAGTCTTAGTTGTAAGGGGATTAGTGACATCCACACTTGTAATCAATTTGCCTACTTCAGGATTTCAAGCAGTTGATGAAGAATTTTCTCCATGGGCTAAGGTAGAAGTAGGAAGATTACCTCCTAATAGACTAGTTTTAGGGCCCAAAGCTTTACGCATCAATGATTCACTTGAAGGATTTGAAGGCATAGTAATTACTTGAACTTGTTTTTTTTTAGTGGTCCACATCAAATCTAATGATGGGGTATGATGTATTAAAGGCTAATACCCCACTATTGCTCCTCTTATAACACTCTATGCAAGATTGATTTATCACCTTAAAATCAATTGTCTTTAGCCTAGATAAATCGATACTCAGGTGTTCATTCTCTAAGATCTTTCGAACCCCTTGGCTATATGCCTTTAGCATCAAGGAGCATTGCATGGACATCTTTGCCTCTTTTGCTTTGGCTAGGGCCACAATTTCATTTAACTTCTAATCACCTTACAACTTGAGATCATCTGGCCTTATTAGTCTTATTCAAATCTTGTTTCAAGATGGATTATCTAAATGCCTTACCTCTTCATTCCATGACCATACAAAACTTAGGTTTTCTTTAGCTCGACACTATGGCATTCAACCATTTCCTTTATTTTCTTTTTAGCTTCTTTTTGCCCTTTCCCTATACTCATTTACCCCCCTCTTAGCATGTTGTTCAAAGAGTTAAAAATTTAAAACTTGAGAAATAAGAAAGATTAACAGTTGCAAAAAACATATATTTACTTATAGCAGAAGATGCCTCAGTTGTTGTTTACCTCATTCAGCTTTCATGTAGAGCTTGTATATCCCTTAGCATATGCATGGCTCCTGTACAGACCAAGTATATGGAAGGGATGTTCACCTATTCCTACCTATTGGGCCATAGGTCAACAAACTCTAAAAACTTATAACAAATTACAATGCTCTAAATAGTGCCACTAGAGTTCACCTCTAGCCACGTCTTAGGGTTCGAGTACTCTTCCCCTAGCACTTGCAGGGCCTGTACCCTTTTTTATCCCTTATTATCATCTGTGAGCTGGAGATTTTGTTTCCTCTATTTCTTCTTCTTATTAGCTTCTTCGCCTTTGCCTTCAGGATGGACAACAAGAGGAAAAGAAACTTCACTATTGAAGGAGGGGTAAGAATGGTGAAAGTCTCTTAAGGAGTGGCCTTTAGAACCCTTGCAACATAAGCATCAACATCACCTCCCAAGGATGTGGTAGGAGAAGGGGTAAAGGTGATCTCCTCGTCATCGTCCAAGTTCAGTTGAATGCTATTAAGGAACTCTATTTTGCCTACACAATAAAATATTTAGTAAAAATTAGTAAAATTGTAGCTAAAATTTAGATACCTTTGTTCTTCTTATTTTTTGAGATCCTCTTAGAAGGTTTGGCCTCCTCTTTCTTTGACTAATCTCCATCTTTCAATTTACTGGTACGGTTCTCCACCCTAAGTGTTTGGTTCTAAATAAATTGTCTCACCTATTTCTTGTAGGATGGTTAAAACTTGAAGTACTCAGAGACTATCTTGACCTTGTTCTTTGCTATCCAAAGAGATAAAGGGTGTGAAAGGTTTATCTAAGAAGATTTAAGGCAGGTTATTCAGGGTCGAATGGTATTTGACTAGGAAAAACTTATTCAACCAATCATTCACTAATGAAGGAAGCTAAACAAGATCTTATCGTTTGATTTGGAAGACCTCTATAGAATGCCTACTTAGGCTATAAAGGTGCTGAACATGTATGTTTATTAAAACCAGTCATTTTACTTTGTAAATCTCAATGAGATTGCAAAGGACCCAAATGGCATATGGGTGAAGTTGGGTTAGCATTATGGAATGAAAGGTTAAAAGTATCAATATTGGATTAAAAAGAAACCTAACTCCAACTTCTAGTTGTTCCCGGTATACCACCACCTCACCCTCTTCTACAAGGTTTGTAACTAATAGGGCAGAGAGCTAATTCACACTCTTTAAGGATCTCATATACCTCTCTAAAATGTTATAGGTCCCTCTTCTTAATCATACTCTCTACATTACTAAGCTTAACAATGACTTTCTCGATTGACCCCTCCATCATCCTAGAAAAGAAGAAGAAAATTGTAGAAGAAGACACTTAAAGATAGACAAGTTACACTACTTGACAGGTGGGTCAAAAAGTCTGCTTGGTATGGTACAGGGAAAAAACACTTCAAGAAAAGAGGCGCAAAAAGTAGAGTTTTAGTAGGAGTAAACATTAGAAGCAAAACAATGAAAATGAAAGATGAAACTCCCCTTTTATAGTGGAGAGATGACATGAATAGACGTGCCGGCAATAATGATAGGCAACTGATCATTTGCCTATATATATATATATATATATATATATATATATATATATATATATATATATATATATATATATATATATATCTGTATGTGTGTAAAATAGTTTTACTGTAAAATGATCTTGAGATAAATAGAATAATGGTTGCACAATTTTTTATATGAAATTTTATTGCAAAACAAAGAAAATATATTCTTTTTAATTTTAAAAAGTGTACATCTCATTAGGTGTGAATAAGAGACATTGGACTTAAAATCTATGTTGATTAAAAAACTCAACCCATTAAATATAAAAATAACTGCTTATATAACAAAAAAAAAAAAACAAATCTCATAAGGGGAGTTGTAGTTATCTTTACATAAAAGCAAACCAAAACACTAATTTGCACCAAATGGTGAGATATATCCACCAATAAAAATAAAAATGCAGTTAAGAATTTAGAATTGTGGGTATTTTTGGATTGTAGTTTCAGTCAAAGAACCAATAATTTAAATATTAATTCAATTCATATTATGATTGCACTATAATAAAAAATTATTGTTGATTTTTCACTTCAATTTTAAATATTAATATATATTTTCCTACTTTAATTTATGAGAATAATTTATAATAATAGAATTCTACAACCTACAATTTTTTTTGGAGTGTTAACTAGAGAAAAAAAACTCTAAATAGATAAAAAAATAATTTGACAACTATGAAGTAATTATTCTATTAGGCCAATCAAACAAATCTAATTGATTGAAACAATAACTATCACTATTTAGTCTCTCTCTCTCTCTCTCTCTCTCTCTCTCTCTCTCTATATATATATATATATATATAATTTCTAACCTCAAATTTAGTTTTAAATGAGTACTTATTTGTCAAATAATTGTATCAATAACATAATATTTTTAGTAAGTAAAAATATTATTGTTTGATGCATTTTTGCAAACTGGGTGTGCCACATGTGTGAGGTACACTGACTGTTAAATTGAGTGTGCTTTCCTAACTTCTAGATCAAATAAGCTATGGATCCCTAAGCTCCTTTACCATAGTTTGTTTGGAAACCAAAGACTTGAATGTGAATAGTATTAAAAGTGATGAATGATTTACAGTAATGGAATTCAAAAAGAGAATAGTTAGAAATTTAAATAAATTGCTTGAGATTGAATGTTTGACATGGAATTAGAAATTTAAATAAATTGCTTGAAATTGGATGTTTGTCATGGTTGGAATAAGAAAAAATATTTATTAAATGATTTGCAAATGAGAACAATGGACAATTTTGATTTACAAAGAGAAATTTAGCTAAAGAGCTATGAATTTTAGTAACAGAATTTCTACAGAGTTGATTGGCTTGAGTGTTGTCTATAGGATTGAGTGTTTCCTTTGATATGCTGAATGCCCTCCTTTTATAGAGTCCCAAGGAGTAACTTACACACAAGCACAATTGCATGTTCTCCACTTCTTTTTTGGTGTTCTATGTTCTTCACTTCTTCCTATCTTTTAGCCACTTTCACGTAACTGTTTTCCATGTTGCCTTGTAATTGTAAATTAGTTGTTTGGCTTTATTCTCACTTTAGATAATAATATTTCCCTAACTTTCATTAGATAAAAATTATTTATTTATTTCTATTAAATTAAAATCATTTAATTAAATAATTTATTTAATGGGCTAGACAAAACTATTGGGTTGGACTAAAAATATTTTAGGTGCAAACATTGCCCCTTGTATCTAAATAACCTACCCACGCCAAGGTTTATTTAGATGGAAACTTCATCTTCCTTCCCAAAATTGCCAACCATGGCACTAATAAAATTCAAACCCAAGGTAAAAAAAGCTGACAATTTTCCAAATATTGGACAAACTAAGATGAAATACTTCAGAAAGAAAAGTTAAAGATGAAATACTTTGGAAAGAAAAGTTAACGTGAGAATTGGAAAAATTAAACAAAAATTTAAAATTTCAATTTTCCAATCCATCATCTTCTTCTTCCTTCTATTTGAATTCATCTTCTTTCTCTCTACCACCTTCAACTCAATTCTCAAGTTCTCAAATTCAAAATCATTTTTAAATCCCATTATCCAAAAATCCTTGTCAATTTTCTCAACCAACCCCCACAAAATCCTTAGCAAAAATCCCTCAAGACAAATTGTTGTCCCTTGGCACCAAGAAGGGGGGTTGAATTGATGTATAAAGATTTCAAAAACAAAGAAGAGGGGAAGAAGAATAAGTATAATAAAGACAACAATTTATAGTGGTTCGAGTATAATCAACACCTACGTCCACTCTCTAATTTACCAATTGACTATTTCACTATCTCAAGGTATTTTTAAGTGCACACCCAACTTGTACAACTTGTGTTTTGATGGCCCACACACAACCTTACAATAATGTGTTTTTAGGCTAACACACAACGTCACTCAAGTGTTTCACTAGACTCACACTTTAATCTATCTTGAAGTGTTTTTGCAAACTCACACTACAACCTTACAACTTGGTGTTTAATGCTCACACCTAACACTTATAATTTCATAAAGAAAATTGAAGAAAATGAGTAGCAAAGATTGAGAGCTTTAATTACTTGTAATAAATTTCTTAGCAACCCTATTTATGGCTGTTTGGTGGAGTATTTATACCCAAACTTCACCAAAGAGATGTTGCAGAACATAACTCATCAAACCTTTGAGACATGCTTGACAGATTCTACATTAAATGCTCGATAGTCTCAATTTGCGATCGTCAAATCCAAATTTCTGAAGGAAAATCCCATTTGTGTCTAACGGCTAGTCCACATGGCAGCTTCCGATTAGTTCATCAGGAAAATATAGCTGTTGCCTTTTACCTACTTTTAGAAGTCGCGGTCGTGAGCTTTCTTATATAGGACGCAATAGAGGATGCGAATTCGTCAGCCAAAAATGGTTATCTTCTTCTTCACGATTTACAGTCGTTACTAATAAGATGCCTCTGCAAAATTTGACTTCCAATGGTCTGTTGGAACACGTGTCATGCTGTGGCTATGGGCTTGCTTCCTTCTTGAGTCACTTCGAAATTCACAGTCGCGACTAGGGCGTGACACACACCGCGAATTCGTCTGTCAATTTTGGACTCCTTCATTTGGATGAATCGCGGTTGAGAATAGCTCTGCAATTTGGCTTGTCTGCTTTCTAGCAATGCTTCTTCACATATCGCGATCGCGAATACAAAGTAGCGATTGCGATTTAGAAGTCACTTTTCATACGTGAAGATTTTTGAGCTACATCTAACTTCCAACTTAGATAAAAACTAAAGGCTGCAAAATAACATTAATTTGAAATATTAGACATGATCAATCTCCTTTGTCAAGATCAAAAGAGGTCCAAAACTTAGGGTTAACTACCCTAGTCCAACAATCTCCCCTTTTTTGATTTTGACAACTTAGATTGACCTTTAGTAATAATAATGCAGAAAAAGTGAAGTTGGAGTGTAAATAATGATTCAATGAATACTTAAGACAAAAATTTGCTAAGTATATCATTCATTCAAACAAAGTGAATTTAAGAAACAATAAGTATGATGCTCCCCCTTAACTTATGCTATAATTT
>CATIWR010604274.1:0-30341 GCA_949677035.1 Omphalea diandra | reverse complement strand
ATATATATATATATATATATATATATATATATATATATATATATATATATATATATATATATATATAAGCTTCATTTGTTTCAGGGGACATCATCTGTTTGGTGGAAAATATTTTCCAAGAAAGTAAATTATTTTTTTTTTAATTTCTGCATTTTTAGTTCTTCTTTTAAGGCATTTGTATAAAACTATACTCATTGAGCTAAAATGTACTATCCTTGTCAAAATTTACAATTGTTTTTAATATTTAACGGAATGCATGACAATCTTTTAGTCATACATGGAATAAGAAAAGTTATAAGATGTGAGGATGACATAAAAATCTGACATAAATATGAAGTTAATTTAATTTTGTTTCTATATGTCTAGGTTCCCTCAAATTAAAATTTCTAGTTCTTCCCCTGCAGATGTTGTTAGAGGTTGAATTGATAATGAACAAAATAATTACAAAAATCAATGTGCCAAGGTAGATCCAGAAAAAAAAAAAAAACAAAAAGAAATGCCCAAAAGGAGATGAATGCCAACAGCTTTCGCCAAAGACATTAGTATGAAATCCTGAATAAATGTTATGATCATGTTCGATGCAATGGATAATATAGGACAAGGTAGCACAAAATAAGACAAGATAAATAGTTGTTTTTGTCTTGCATTTGGACAAGGCAGAGTAAAAGAAATTAGCTATACAAAATAATTATTGCCACATTAGATAAATATCAAATATCATATTAAATAATTAATACACTACAAAAAATTTTATACAGATAAAATGGTAAACATATAAATCATGTCATGCATTAATAAGTGAATAAAATTATGAATAAATAAATAACATTTAAAAAGAAAATTAAAAATCTCTTTTGGTCCCATGTTTAAGAAATATACTATTTATTTCATTTGTTTTTAATTTTCAATGATCTTGTACCACATAACTGGACAAGCTGTCCAAATAGTAAATGAAGGAATAAAAAAGATAATAGAATAAAATCAAGAATCCACTTTTTCTGTGTCCAATACCACAACAAACACCTATAACACTTGACATTACCAGGGTTTGGAACACAAATGACACTTGACCATCCTCTTCAGCAATCTAAGTGCAAACAACATTGGAAAAGGGACTGCAGCAAATGTGGCACAACAAAACTTATCATTTTTCTACATGAAAAGATTATGCGATCACTAGTATAAAAATGAAAATTTTTACAGCATATATCTTAATTTCCGGGATCGTTAATTCATAAATGGCACCAATAGCAGTTATGAGCTCCATATATTGACATAATCAATCACCAATTAAAGAAAACCAATCACAAATTGTAAGTAAACCTTTGTTGGTGTTCTTTCTCAGCTTGTTTACAAGCATATTCAGCAGCTGTAAATCCAAATGTGTCAAACTGTGATGATGTCTCCAAAGATCGACCTTCCAATTCCTGAAATGCAAAAGCAGAAGAAAAAAACACAAGAATTACTGACCCATCAATAGAATCTATTCATTCATACAAAGAATGTACATGGGTCAACCCCTTTGCGTGTCTTCTGAAGTAATAATAATGAAGATGATGATAAAATTCACACAAACCAGCACGCAGGCTTCACCCTCATTTTTGAAGCACCCTTGAAGGACTCAATAAAAGTTACCAAAGACATCCCTAGCTGATGATTCTAATAGGGTATTAACCAGATATGCACATCAAAAGGGTTATCTCTCTCAGAAAGTGAATGCACAAAGCAATTATGTTACTGATAGATTTACCCAATATTATTAGAATCTCATTTCAAAGCAGGTCTACATTGTGGTTGGTGATAGCTCTAATGTTTCAGGAAATGATAACTTGGGCTACACGGGGTTTATACAAAAAAGGAAGAGGAATGGACCTTAAGGCTTGGACTTGATACAAAAGCTAAGCCTAAATAAGTTTTGAGGTTAAGAATCCATTCTTTTAATTAATACAAGAAGGCTTTTGAGAACATGGAAACACTAATAGAGCACTAAGCAGCAGAAAACTAAATTTTTGGCGCAAAAGGAAATTTCTTTTATGGTTACATAGCATAATGAACAGCTCAGAACAAATATACCTGATAAAAACGAGTTATGAACCTTGAAGAAATCCCAATCCATATTAATATAACTCTTAATTTTACTCAAGAAAAAAATATCAGAATCTCATATTACAGGAATGAATATAACCAATCTTCTCACATTAGAGGAAAAGTTTACTTTCAGAAAAATGACCACCACCACAAAATTATTTAACAACACAGAATCATACAAATAATGAAATTTTAAATATTTTGATATGATTTCTGAACTTACACTCATGTTATTAAAGTTTCAAATGAGGCACAGTAGGATAATAGACAACTAGAGTAGTTCCATATACAATAATATCATGGTCAATACCACATTAAAGTTATTATTCTCATTTACGCCAAAAATGACCATACATGATTGGGAAATAAGGTGAAACATACAGCTTTCTCATCTTCGTCTAAAAAGTTAAGAATGCTTTGCTGTTTAACTTCAGCTCTGTTTTCCCGAGATGATGTAAATGACTGAGGAGTCCAACCTGCAGAATGTTTCATTAGATCAGCCCATACACTTCTCTCAAAAATTAAAAGCAGATGACAGTCTAATTATAGTCTAGCTGGAAAAAACATACCCTCCTTTGAGCCCACTGTATTGTAGTAACCAGCCGAGAATCCCCCAGTAAATGCTCCATGGAATCTTCTTCGTCCTTCTTCATCTCTAACCTGAACATGAAATTCACAATGAATAAGCAAGCAGAAAAAAATAAAAATAAAAAGCAAAACCATTAGCAAAATGCAAGAGACATTTTGTAAAACTATAACTGCAAAGGCATCAGTGTGCCAGATCTTTGCATATATAATATCAAATGAAAGAAGTCAAAGGTACACTATCACATTTTAAGTTTAAGAATAATTTTTTTGCAATCCAATTAGCTTGAATCTTGGACAAACATGATATTCCAACAGATCAAACTAACTCATTGGACAACATTTTTAAGTTGAACAATGATGCAGGGGAAAAAGAGATAGAGACTGAGAAACTCATTGCAATAAGAGGTAAGGATGGATAGAAAAGGGCAGCGGCAAACTAATTCAACCTATTGGATCCCAAGTGGCAAAAGCACACAACTTGCTTCGTAGACTTAAAAAAAATACTGATATAACAAAGATCAGTGTTGACAGCAATTCCAATGGACTTATATCCAATCTCCATAAGGATGTGCAATGATATTAGGAATCTAGACAATCGGTTAATGTCCCATGTCTTTGCCCACTTGGCACTTCATAGGGTATACTGATACAATTTTGGGGTCGAAGAACTTACAGACTGTAGACAGGTATTCAGTTGATGTCAAAGAAACTTTCTATCACATAGAAATACAAATAAAATTTGGCTCAATAATACTGAAGTTTCTAGGACCGTGAGGTTGCAACCTCATACCCAAGTTATAGCGGTGTATGGAATTAAATTTTCCATGTTCACCTATTTTAAGCAATTTATTTTTCAGCAACCAAACAGTTATAATCAAGTTCATTGAGTTCAAATTCTCCAATAAACACCAAATAATAAAAGAAAAATAGATCATAAACTAAACCAGTTACAGTTGTAAGCGGTCATGCACTTTCTTTCTCTCCTTTCTTATAAGACAAAAAATAAAAAAATAAACTCTATCATTGGAAACTTGTAAATTTTCCTTTGTACTTTTTCTCGAACCAAACAAACAAACAATCAATTAAACAATTACCTCTTGCTTCCAAGAATGGAGGGCTCTAAGGTGACCGGAGGCCTCGGCGACGGCTTTCTTCTTGCGGCTGTTGAGCTCTTCCTCACGCTCTATCGGCGTACCAAAGAAGATGAAATCCTCTTCGTCCATATCCATTTTAAATTAATTATATCATTATTGTTGATCGAGCAAGTGATTAGGGTTTATAAGAGCGTGTCTTCGTGAGCGTGATTTGATGGATTGCAGAGAAACGAAGAAATCGACCTCTGGTGGAGAAGGGAGAATACAATTATAAAATGAACTAAAGGTCAATTTCGCCTTGAACTATTCGGCCAGGTCCAATTGAATCCAATTTAATTTTATGGCCTTTCAACACCAATTTACTTATAAACCATATTAATTTTCTATTGGCAGTGCATGTGTAAGTAACAAACGCCCAACAAAGTGTGTGAAACCTAATAAAAATTACATCCAAATCCTTACAACTCCATCCCGTCTTCTTCATCTTCATTATCATTTTTTCTTGTTCTATTGTCAATTCATGGGATCAAATTTCAGCTCATATCCAAGAAGATTTTCTTCAATATCTTACCCTTAAATCTGAAAATTCAACCTCTATTTTCAAAATCACTTATTCTCTAATAAACTGGTCTTATTTATCTATTTTGTAATTCTCCATATCCCAATATCTTAAGTTATTGTATCATATTGAATGTCTCTCACATTCAAACTAACATCATCTGTCATGCAAATAAGAGTTTAAAGTGGCGATCATGACTTTGAAGGTTTTTCCTACATTTTCATTCTTCATCTTTGTGATTGTTGATCTAATTAATCTTCAATCTGTCATTTTTTATGAATACAACAATATTGCATGGGTTCAATCTGATGCACAATAAGAATTGCTAACTAACTTTTGACGAACAAACAATTTCATTGTTAGATGGTGCTTTAATTGAAAGGTTTTATTTTAAATTTTCTTTAATGTGTGAAGATTATTGTTGTTTAGGTGTTACTTGTCTGAAGGAAATTGTTTTCCTGAAGTTTGTGAAGTTGTTGTTATTGTGAAACTCTTTAATTGGAGTTCATAATGAAATGAAGAGGAAGAGTCATGATAACTAAGTTTTTTGTAAAAGAATAAATGAAATCAAGTATAGACTCAACCTCAAGAGTCCTTGTTGTAGAAGGAGTGAAAAGTTAAAGGATTAATGTCTTTCCTACCAAGCTAGGAAGAAGGAGCCACTGACTTTTGGGCTAAGGTATATGGAACAAGTTCCCAGGTATCATTTGGAGTCCCTCTTTCTCTTCAACCACAAATTCATCATTTATTATTTTTCAAATAATTGGTGATTGGAAAACCAAAGATCATAAACTCATTCCCTGGGCTCCAGCTTACTCAAGAATGGGATGATAATCAAAAGTGGTTATCTCTTCTCTTTTCGAGTTTGGTTTTTTTGACAAAGCAGGAAAGGTGTTTGAAGAAATGTCTATGAGGAGTTTGGGTTCACATGTTATGGTGCTTTTTATTTTTTTTAATTTGGTGATGTATATTCTAGGTGTAGAACTATTGAAATTGAGTGTTTTTATTGTCAATTTTGTTTACTTTTTATTTTAATTGATTTTGAATGAAAAATTTTTGAAGATGAAAAGACATTGATCATATGAGTTTTAAATTTGTATTTTTATTATATAAAGAGAGAAAAATAAGAAATGTTTTTAAAAAAATTAGTAAATTTATTTTTTATTAATCTTTGACCGCACGAAAATACGCTCTTATGTAACATAAGAATAGGGCATGAATGAATTATTTTTTAAAAATTTTGGATTTAAAACGTTATAAAGTTGATTTTAGATTCAATTAGATTTGCTCAGGGTCTAGCCTTTAGTCCATCATAAAATTATATAAAATTCTGAATTTTAAAAATATTATTTTTCCATATTGCATTATAGGTAAATTCTATGTTGACTTCTTACATAAAATATTAAATTATATAGATAATTTATTAATTATTTATGATAATTTTATAAAAATAAAAATTATCTAAGATGATAAATAATTATATATTACCAACTATATTATTTAAATATTTAAAAATTATGCTAATGCAGTATTGTAATACAATGTCCAAGACATTATAATATTCATATATATATATATATATATAATAAAGTTAATTTTAATCATCTCTTTTTTTTTAGACGGTGTGGGTGGTTATTGCTGTTAATGAAGCCATCACGAATAAGTAGTTTGTTGTTAGTGAGAAAGAAGGGAGAATTTTATAATAATCCCATTAAGGGATCTCCACTAATGGTGGAGTTTGAGCCCAAAATTTCAAGAATCTTAAGGTATCACCCTTACCACTAGGCTAGAGACCATTTGCAATTTTACTTGCCTCTCAAACTTGTTACTAATGAACAAAAATTGACACGAACTTCAAATCATTCCTTAAATCCCTTTGATCTTTGAATTCGAATAGACTGTTACCGCATCTATGAATTAATCAAATGGAAAGCACATGTAGCATGCACTGTGAAAAAAGACATTATTCTTTTTAAAACATTAGTGACTAAATAAATGGTTTTTTAGTTCTTTAAGATGCTCCTCATTCATTTATTCACTTTCGCCTCACTCATTCTTCCGGCAACAAATCTCCACCCTCCACCCACTTGCTTCCTTGCTTATAGAATATTTGCGCTTTCCTCCATCCCTGCAAGAAGATGATGTTGGTATACGGAGACATTAATGCTCCATTATGTGCATTTGGATAAGAAGCATTGTTGAGAACTTTTTGGACTGAGGATAACCTTGAGAGAAGATTCTATGAGTGTGAGATTTTAAGGTATTTTTGCTTCTATTTGAGTAATGAATAGAATATGGTCAAATTCACTTAAACATTATTGTCATTATGATATATATGCAAATAACTTGTGGTGCATGCCAGTTTTTTGGCGGATAAAACATGTAGAACTAGATTGCTTGAAGACAATTATTATGGATTTTTACGCAAGATTGAATTGATTTTAAAAAAAGGGGAGAGAACAAAGATTTGAAGAAATGATTAAAAGATTTATTCAACAATAAATGAGTTAGGGTGTTGCAGTATTGGCTATAAGGATTCTATTTGTATATTCATGGATTTGGAGAAAGAAGAAATGAGCTGAAGGTGAAGGAAAATGTATGAAAATGTGAGAGTAGCTATTTTGCTTTTCATTATTATGATTAATATTTATTTTGTGAAAAATATTTTTTTTAATGGAATACTGTATGTACTCTCTATGATATTTACTCATTTATTTTATCATGTCATGTTTGACGTGGTTCTTGATAACGAAATTAGGAATCATTGCAAATATTATTATTTTAGTTTAAATATCTATTTATTTTAAATTTTGTCTGCAATGTAAATATTTGCAAACATCCACATATAATATCCTTAAACATTAACATAAGACCTGATTTAAAATTATTAATAAAAAAAAGGAATTGAAAAACAAATATTGAACATGATATTCATATAAATTTCTTGTAATATTCAGCAATTACAAAGTAACAATTTGATCAAAATATTTCTATTATAAAGCATATAAACTCCTGGTTCATAATTGAAACACAAAATTACAAAAGAAATTTTATTTTTGTGTATTTATGAGTTTTCTACTATGCAAAATAATTATAATAAATATGTTTCATATGCATATTCGCTATTAAAAGACCAAAAATAATAGTTTCAATTAATAAATTAAAGCAAACTGATAGAGTATTGTCACTTGCTTGAACCATTTCTTGTCACATACTTCACCCTGGGTCTTTTCCTAGTACCACCACTACCTGCATTCGTTTCACTTGCATTAAATCCAGTTGATATCACTTGACTAATTGTTTGAGCGGGCAGGGATGTGCGCAGTCCCCTTTTTTGAAAATTACTGAAATTCGATCGAAATTCAATCATTTGAAAAATTAAAAGGATTGGGACTAGACCGGAGTGGAAAAAAGATCAAACCGAATTAAATTAAAAATTCAGTTTGATTAGATTGGTTATTCAGCTCTTTATTTTTAGTTTAATTTAGTTTGATTTTTAATCCATTTTATGTATATGAATTATCCTTTTAAATATTATAGAATAAATTATAACACAAAATTATTTATTTTGAATGCATAAAATTACTAAAAATGTATCTTTTATAACAATAAAAAAAATTATATTAATAATATTCAAGTATACAAATATATAATATATTTAATTTCTATATTTTTATTTAAATATATAACATATATATGTTTTAATATATATATATATATATATATTGAATTGGTTCTTCAATTCAATTCTGGTGCAGTTTGATTCGATTCTTAGTTCAATATACCACTAAAGTACCGATACTATCTTGAAATTTATTTTTAGTTCGGTTCTGGTCTAGTCTCAATGAAAAAAACTCCAAAATTTTTAGTTTTCGATGTAGTTCAATTTGATTTTTTCAAACACCATGCTAAGACCTATGAGTGGGTAAAGCCTCTCTTGGCTTTACTGAGTAATGTTGCTCTTTAACTAATATTAACTTCAAGTATGGTATGACTAGTATCATGTAATATAATATATAAAAGTCACAAATATATCTTGCACCAAAATATAATAATTCAAAACCATAAGATAGATAGCTTATATCCATCATTCACCTTAGAGTTAAAGAATGGTTATTTGAGCTAAATTTGTGTTTCTACTGCCACTTCCTCTATTGTTATTGGTTCTAGAATTGTATTTGCAAATGTTTATACCAACATAAATTAAACATTTCCACAAAAAAAGTAACAAATCTAATTTGCAAACAACGTGTCATTAAAAGTTATGAAATTTCTTACTGTTAGATTATTTGTACCGTGTCATTTCTTATTGTGGCCTCTTGCAGCATGCTTTGAGCAACTCATTGCTACCAATCCAGCCCTTTGAGTTTGGTTCTTTTAGTTGTCATCTCCTTTTCTTTAAGTGCCTTTTTCTTTTGACGTGGGTTGTCTACCCCTTTTCTTCCTCACACATAGAAATAGCCAAAAACACAATGCTGGATTTGACTTAAACCACATAACATGTCCATTAATAGGTTTACACAGTGGCTATAATATATATCAATATTGTATAATTGATCTATATAAGAGTCAAGTTTTTTATTGTTCTCTGATAGCATGCACATAAGCGATCCCTATCAAATTTCACCTTCTATAAGAACATATCATTTAGTGATGTCCACAACAAATTAGTTATCTCCTTTTTAACCTAAATTATAGGATTGTTAGCAAATAAAGGGAACTAGTTACATGATTAGTCTTTCAACTTCTTTTTTTTTGTTTGCTTTCAAGCATAAAAAACCATTGACTCCTTAATTTCTTCTCTCTTTTTATATGATCTTTTCATTAGTTGAACCCTAATCATCTCTAATATTATGATGATGGGTTTTTCTCGTGCCTTCAGTATGCAATGGTTGAAACACTCACATATTATTCAAAAGTATATGTGTATCACATCTGGCAGTAGACTTGGAATGGACTCTACTCTAATTCTCATAAGGTCTTGCCCTTACATACTCCTTACATTCTATTGTTAGTTTTTTAATCTCATCTTATCAAAATATTATTCTAGTGCTATAACATGGCCTAGCAACATTCCACAACAAGTTCTTATACTCATTTCTTTTAGGTTTAGATCTTATATTGGTCTATAAATGTTTAACAAATATTATGTGTTCAGAATATAGACCATTTCTTTTATGACATTGACAAGTCCCTAATAAGCAAGCAATCATAGTGGGTAATGGTAATGCACAATAATATGGAATAAAAAACATAATTAAAAGAATGAAAAGAAGTTCACAATTACCTTTTGTCTATTAGACATAAGGGTCCAATAGTGACAATTGTACATTTGCAAGTATTTTTTCAAATGTTTCAAAAACCACTTTCAGATTGTCTTACATTATGATTATAAAACTGCTATGCAAATTGAAATATGTAATTATTAGATAAATTCTAATGATTGCTAACAAATGGAACTTGTATTCTTCTTTCAACCAACATCCATCAAGACAAACTAAATGTCTACACATTTCTTTAAAAGTATTCCTAAGTGATGCTAGACATATGTAATGCAAACTCATTTAGATGTATCCTTTTTTATTAAAAACTTAATTGTACTACCTAGATTAGTCATCTTATACTACCCAAATTAGTTAGAAGAATTTCAAATTTGTATAGATGTAATTTCACATTGTTCTACATCATCTCCATTGATTATTATTAAAGCTAAATCCTAGCTTTTCAAGCTTTTATTGTTTTTATTATTTAATTAAATTCTCTATTAACTTTGTCACTAAAAACAATTAATTCCAAGTTAGGTTGTCCTTTGATGTATTAATTAGCTAATCATTTGGCAATGGTGGTTACTATGCATCTTTCCACACTTGTGAGTAATATTATAGTATTAAATTGCATTGTATGGTTTAAAGGTCTTTTTTTTTTTTTTTTTATCAAACTTACAATAGCAAATCCTCCACCCATATCTTTTCTTACATAACTAATAATTTTTGTGGTTCATTTTTTGAAAAATTTATTTTTTATAATTTCTAATTGCAGTCTTGAACTCATCCTTTCACCTAAATAGGGGTGAGCATGATTCGATTTAAGTCGGAGATTTATAAATCTCTAGCACTAGATCAAAATTTTGAGGATTTTTAAAAAAGAAGAACTGATATTGTCCCAACTTTTCGATTTAATTTCATATAAATTCAGAACCATTTAGTTTGATTCTTTAATTTGTTTGAGATTGTTAGGTTCGATACAATATCAATTCATATATTCAGATATTTTAATTTATTAAAATTAATCATTTATATTTTTAATTTTTATGAACCAAAATGAAAAAAATTTTACATTTCTTATTTTTAATCATTCAAGAACTAAAATAAATAAGTGATAATTTTATAAATAATAACTAATAATTCAAATTATTTTTAAAGTTCACTATCAATTTACAATTAATAATTAAATATAATCTAACTATGAGTTATTAAAAGTAGCAATTATTAGTATTATATACTAATTGAGTGGGTTATATATATGTGTGTGTATCTATGATTTCGGTTTGAGACTGTTACAATATGGTTGTTTTAGATAATATAAAATCTTTGATATCATCCTAATTAAAAAAATCAACATGGTTCAATTTAGATGCTTTA
Source organism: Omphalea diandra (assembly GCA_949677035.1). NCBI lineage: Eukaryota > Viridiplantae > Streptophyta > Magnoliopsida > Malpighiales > Euphorbiaceae > Omphalea > Omphalea diandra. The sequence continues at coordinate 19,371 of CATIWR010604274.1, read as the reverse complement.
TTATTTAAAATGGAGATTTTAAGTTCTGATTCGGTATAATTTGGTTACTCAATCTAATTTAAAAATTTTCAAATCTCGTACCCACCCCTAGACCTAAACAACATACATAAAGTAAAAGCTAGATTTTTAGTATCTCTCTCATTATTAAAATTTTAAAACTAAGTCTCCCCTCATCCTCATCAATTTGTTAACAACTCAATAAATAAACCATAATATGATTCTTTAGCAGCTCATTAGATAAACCATAATATGATTCTACATCATTAGATTCTACAAGAGTTATGTAGACCTAAAAACTTTTAATTTTACTTCTGCGCCACTATCCTTAGGTCTATCTGCTAGTTTTGAACTAGCTCAAGTGGTCCATTGGTTTCACTGATCCTGCTATCCATGTCTCCCACCTTAGTTCCTCTTAATAGATTTAGGTGGAGAACCTACATTCAATCTTTTAGTTGTGAACTTAATAATTATGCTAGCTAGATTCTCATCCATGTAAGGCCATAGTCAAGGTCACTGAAATTCAAATTTGTTGCAGTATTCGTATTTTGATTACTAGCACCATTAATCCCTTCACCCCTGTAACATCACCCTCATATCAATATTACCCTTTTTACCATCCTTACCCCCATCCCTTTCATCCTGCTCATTCGCACCATCATCCCATTCCCCTTCCTTATTGCTCACCCTTACCCCTTTTGGCGCTCCTCTATCAAACTTAATAGTCATTGTAACATCCTCTACACTCTGTCTTAAATTATTTTCTATTTCCATAAGCAGTAGTTGTTTATCTTTCACAACTTGCAACTTCTTTATCTCATTTCTAATAATCAAAAGCTCACCACACTAGTTTTTTTTTTCTTTTTTATTCATATCCACTCCTATATCTACATGAGTAATATTTTCAACTGCAATATTTGCCCCATGTAATGATATCTCCCATATGTTACTGTCTTTTTTCTGCCATCCTTAAGATATCCTTAACTCACTCATTATTCTCCCATGATAGATAATTAGGGTGTAAAATCCTTTAGGTCTATTAACCAAGAACACAAAATACAAATAATAATAATAAAAATATATATCATCCATAATCAAAGTGCATTTTCATAATATACAAATTATGCAAAATAAAATATTTATATTATTATCTTCAATTGAAAAAAACAAATAAAATATTGACCACATCTACCATAGACCCCCCATTTACACATTCTAACTACCTTTTCTCTTAAACCTTAATTAAAAATAACCTTAACCCTAAAAAGAATTGGGTATGTGTAAAATTTTTATTCATTTTCTATTATAGTTTTCAAAACAAATAATAAAATGCTTTTAGCAAATAATGGTGGAATTGAATCACTAACCTGATGGGGCTTTTTCCATCATAAAAAGTAGTAGGACCATAGTCAATTGATGCTTGAAGATAATGGCAGGGTATGTGTGTTTATAACATTTAATGATTTCATTTTTTACATATCATGCTATGCGTGTCTTCCATTTAGTCAATTGACATATATTAGAGTAAGAGTGTACTCGAATTCAAAGATCAAAAGGATCTAATAGATAATTTGAAGTTTGTGTATATTTTATGCATTAGTGACAAGTTTGAGTGGACACGAAAATTAACTCCATATGATAACATGAAAATAAATAGATTTTAAATAGAAAATTGAAATTTTTATTATTTAATTTGAATATTTTCTTTACATATTTTTGTTATATATAATCCTTATTAGTTAGTAAATTTATAATCTTTTCAATTAAGTAATATGATGATGATGATGTTAATAATAATAATAATATACTTGATTTTTTTTTTCTTCTTCTTACACCTAAAAAATAAAATAATTTATTTGGAAGGCTATGTGTTAAAAAAATTAATGAATTTTTCTTACAATAACATTTTCCATCATGTTTATACATTCATTTATTCAAGGAAAATGAGGAGAAAGAGCACGAATTCACTTATCGTCTTGTTTATTAATTTATTTTTCTTTTTTATAGAAAAAATATAATAATTTCTCTAATTATGTGAATAATAAAAATTTGAATTTGAAAGAAAAGTTTTTTTTATTATTTTACCCAAATTTTTAAATGGGAATAATATTCTTTTATTATGAGAAGAAATTATCTTTTTACAATAAAAATTTATATTCTTTATTTTTCTTTTTCGTCGTTCGAACATATGAAACATTATTTTTCTTTTTCTTTTTACTAAATATTATTTGATTTATAAACACATAATGATATAAATAATTTATTCTTATTTCTTGTTCCTTTTATCTTATAGTCATTCGTAATATTAGAAAATAAAAGAAATTAACCTGATACTTATATATATATATATATATATATATATATATATATATATATATATATATATATATATATATATATTACAGATTGTTATTTGTAATATGTAAAATGATAAATAAAAACTCAATACTTTGACATAATATTATTTTTCTTATCTGCAACTAGATTTTTAATCCATTGTGATAAAATATAATTAATTCACATATATACATTCTATATTACTAACATTTATAAATATATAGTTTGAAACTATTACAAGCCCATAAAATAAATTTCCCATGTCATATGAGTTAACTATTGTTTAGCAATTTTGTAGTGTACAAATATGTTTGGATCTCTTTTGTCTTATGGTGAAAAATACTTTCATTTACACATTAATAATTGAGGTAGAAGTTTACAATGTTGAGATAAGTTATTCAATTTTTTATATTAGTTTTTACGCAAATATTATTAAATATTATTTTAGAGTGTCGAAGACATGTATTTGAATAATATTATTGAATATTATTCTTTAGGCAATATTATTGCCTTCATATCAATTCAAGCATCAAAACTGCATGCCAAAATACAAAAAGATATGAGCTTTTTATTTACGAAATATTCTAATGACAAAATGAAAATTGAGAATGATCAAAGACATGTAATGCATGAAACTATTAGCATCAATTCAAATTCACTTCACCACATGAATGATTTTTATCATAGAATAACATAATGTCTGTATCAAATTGGTTAGTTGACTGGTTTTCTGTGCAGCTGGTTTGATTGATTTGTTCAGTTTGATTTAATAGTTATTTTTTTAAAAAAATATATAAATAATATTTTAAAATTTTTTAAAAATATATAATATGATAAAATAATTAAATTTAAATTTTGAATAAGATAGTGTCAATTTCTAAAAATTTAAAACTTTTTCACAAAACAAAATAGTTTGAAATTGAACCTTTCTGATTTGATTTTCGATTTTGGTCAATTTTTTAAATTTTGATCGATTTTTAAAATGATTGATATTTAATACTGAATTAGATCAAATTATTGACTGATTTTCAATTTTATTGATATGATTAGTCAATTCAATCTAATTATGAAAACATTGATTCTAACATAATGATTTTGTTGTTGTCGTTAAATTATGATTTATTGTTTTACTGGGTGTTGAATATTTCACTATATTTGAATAAGAGATTTGATTATTTTAGGATGATAGGGATTTGATTTATAGTAAATATATAATTTTAAAAATTTTGTAAAAAAATACAAAATAAATAATAAAAACCATCAAGGATATTTGGTTTTTTGATTTCTAAATAAAATATTTAATAATATAACAAATTTTATATTTGTCAATAGAAGCATCAGTATTATTTTTCTTTTTAAAAATTCATTTGCAATCAATACATTTAGTTGTTGTTGATAGATAAAAGATTTTTTTTTTGTTGGAAAAGTACAAAATTTTATTATGTAATTTTTTTTGACAAGTATAGTCATGTAATTTGTTTATTGGTAAAATTTTATCTTATAGTATAATATTATTTGCAAAATGGTACAAAATCTACAACTTCGTTACATTTATCTGACATAATATCAATTTTTATATATTATTTCAACTAATTATATATCTAAAATTTGGATATATAATTTTTTTACTCTAAATACATAATTTATTTTTTTATTTTTTTGTATATATTTAAATAAATTCTACAGCAATAAAATAAAAAATTGTTCAAATATAAACATATATAAAATAAACAAATTTTGTATTTTAAATGAAAAAATTATGTACTCATTTAAAAATAATATACAAAATCTGTATCAAGTCAAATGAATGTAGTAACGTTAGAAATCTAGTACTACTTTGCAAATGATCTTATAACATACAATAGAATTTTACTAATAAACAAATTACGATACCATATTTGCCAAAAAAGAAAATCACGTGGTAAAATTTTATATATATATTTTTTAATTCTTAGGCTTTTAGTACCATGTGTTGAAATTTTATATTTTTCCTTTTTTTTAATTCTTAATATATACTAGATGTGCAGCCCACTTTTCTATACCAAATGTAATAGAGTATTTTCGAAATTTTACTAATGAATATACCTATTTATAAACTTAAGAAAAACCTTAAAATACTCAACCAAATTTTATTTGATTGTTTTATATAATTTCTAACAAACTATAAATTAGAAAAGTAAAAATATTTTTCAAAAGTGAATACTGCAATATTATGTATAATATTATATTATAATGTCATAATTAATATAATTTTAGATATCTAAATAATAATCTTATTAGTATAAAATGTTTTCTTATTTAAATATTTTAAATTTTAATAAAAATTAAATAATTAATGAAAAAATATATAATTTAAAATTTTATACGCAAACATTTTTTTAATCAAATTTTAACTAATTAGAGATGTGATATCTAGTTATAAGCAAAACTTATATCATAAAATTATAGATGTGTACGAATATATATCAGTATTAAACTGCATGTATATTTAATTATTAATTGCATATGCATTAATATTGAATTATTTATATATTAAAATATATGTATGTTGATCGTTGTATATATATTAATATTGAAATTCATATATATTAATAATTAATTATATGTACACTATTTTTGAAATAAAGGTATATGATATCAACCTTCATATGTGAATTAAATCATCAGAAACAAGTGAGTTCGCTACTGGCTAATGGGCCAGGCCCACTTCCTCACATCCTTGATTACCCCAAAAACAAAAAGACACGACATGACAAAGGAATCATTAACGGAGGTCATCTGATAACAACAACAAACGAATCAACAATCATCAATATCACAAAATAAAAATTAAAAAAACAAAAATAAAAATAATCCAAGACATCAGCACTATCCAACGTGCCATCATTGCCGTGCACCACACCTTCCCAATCACCTTTACGGGTCCTACATATACGTATACACTTTTCGAGTTATTTGCACGCGCCAAAAATAGCTCGTGGTCCAAGAGAAGGAATTGTATTTGGAGTAGGATTGGACTTTGCCCTAATCGCCTACAAGCGAGACCTGGCTCTCTTATCGTGAACAAGAGAAAGACACAAATCATGCCCTTGTACGATAATAAATCCATCTGTCAACGATGCCCCTTCTGCAACTCTTGAGCTTGATATTTTCCGCGACATCTCGGATCGCGAATCGGTTTGCTCGTTTTCCACGGCCGTAGTCTTCCATATTGTTCGCCGCCTCTCGACTCGGTGAGTCAAGTACCTGGGTTTATCTTCTTGTTTTGGCTCGGTAGCGTTTCAGATCTATTGCTGTTAGTTCGATTCGATATGAATATGTGTATGGTTTGTGTATATGTATTTTGTGCTGATTTTTTTGTTTTTTTAAATTAGGTTTTTAGATATAAAAGATGGAACCGATGGATATTGTCGGTAAATCGAAGGAGGATGCATCGCTTCCTAAAGGTAATAAATTCAAATTGTGATTTATTATTATTATAATTATTTTACTATTGTGCTATTTGGTCCATTTTGTGGATTTTTCCCCTTTGTTTGCCCTAGGTTTTTCAGTTTATTGATTTTTTGAATTATTACGATATACTGGTTGGAAATTTTGAGCTGTTAGTTGAGCTTCAATGATCTCCAAATCTCAAGAACCGTAAACTAATGTTTTTTTTATTAATAGTGAGATTATTTTTCTAATTATGTGATAAATGTCTAATAAGAATGGTTCTATATGACTTGAGATAATGTTATGGTAAGCGTGAGTGCTTATTTGTGCTCATGTGAAGGCAAAAATATGCTTTTTGAGACAGTAATAGATTTTGCATTAGATGATATACTTTTTATGAGATTCTTGGCTTTGTAAGTTTAAGGATTTTGTTCTGTGAGTAAAGGGTGCGATTGTAATAGTTACACTGATTAGTGGTGTGCTGCTCTTGCTTGACTTGACTTATTCAGTACAGCTATCATATCTGGCTAGTCCTTTTTGGACAGTGTTTACTGTGATTTTAGTGATAGTTGTGGAGTTTACAGTTTAATGCTTATATTCTAGGACGACTCTTCTCGTTGTCAGCTTAAACCTCTAATTTATGCAACTTTTGATGTTAGTTGCTTTTTTTTTTTTTTTTTTTTTTTTTATGGAAATACATCATAAGCTTGGAGAAATATACTGGTATCAGCTTCTGTATAGTTTGTTCATTGTAACTGTTGTAGGTTCACAGATATTAACTTATATCATTAAATTAATTAGCCATTTTCTTGTACTGGTTTACATTCCCCCCATCCCCTTTTTTCCTTTTCCAATTTATCTTCTCAAGATCAGTTTGTGATAGTTTTGAATCGGGACAAGCATTCTTCATTGCGAATGAGTTTTAAATGGTTTCAGTTGATTCAGTTGTGGGTGAATTGATGCCTTGCCATGACTTTTACAGAAGTTTAGATTTGTGGAAAGAATCATTTTAAGCTTTTAATATTTAGTGGGTTATTATGGAAGAACGTAATTAGGAAAATTTGTAAGCATAAGTTTTGGCTGGAAAGCAATGATATGAGTTTAATTGAGTGTTCTGGAAAGTTTTCTTTGATTAGTAAAGAGGTTGTGAAACTGTGATTTGGTTTATAGAATAGTGAGAGTGATCAGTGGCTATAGTGTGGTTTTGGGTGGAAAAGTAGCTTTTTCCTGGTTTGTTGAATTTGGCTTTATTTTGATGGAAAATGTCATTTGTTTGTAGTGCATTTCAGCTTTACACTGCACAGATGCATGGATGTGCTGATGCACAGAGTGACGTATTTCCTTGGTGGTTGATATTTTGTGACTGTTTGTTGTGAACTGCATTTTGTTCTTTGCGAATATGCTTCTTATCTTGTTTCTTTTTTTTTTATTGCTTTTCTGACTCAAATTAATAAATTTCTTGCATAGCAACTATGACCAAAATTATTAAAGAGATGTTACCCCCAGATGTTCGTGTTGCAAGAGATGCACAAGATCTTTTGATAGAATGTTGTGTAGGTGAGTTTTGTTTTTATATTTTTAAACTAGTATTGTGCCTTTATGTAGCTTGAGTTTTTGCATTTTTAACCTGCGTCTATCATAATTATCTTATTTCAATGGATGTGTGGCTTCTAAATGTTCTAATTGTTCCAATTTTCTTAAATGGTATGGTACATCTTTCATCATCTTCTTCTTCTTCTTCTTCTTTTTTCTTCGTGCATGTTTTTGTGGAAAAGAAAAGTTGCTGACTAACAAACCGTTGCTTTGTTTTTCATGTACCATATTTTTATCTTCTTAGAAAGAACTACACTTTTGATGTTATTTTGTGTAATGAATAATACGCCTCTGGTTTTCTACAAGTTTTTTTTGCCAAGCTGTTATTATGGGGTTGTTTTGACTTTTTCCTTGAACGGTCCTATAAAATGTTCTTTCAAGTTCTGCAATCTAGAGGCTTCTAAAGCTAAGATCTATTGATGTGGAAAGCATGAATGACATTCTAACGACATTCGGCATGTGAATAAGCATTAATTTTGGATAAGACATTAATTTTGGTATGACATTCGGCATGTGAATAGGACATTCGGATACCATTAATTTTGGATAGGACATTCGGCATGTGAATAAGCACTGTATACAACATAGCTTTTGGAAATGAACTGCGGTTTCTAGCTAAAGTTGGGAGATACGATTTTCCCAAGTATGCAGAAATGTATAATTTCATTAGGTTGGCCCATTCAGCATCACAAAATTCATCTTATCATTGATGTTAGAATAGCATGTTTTGCCTGATGCTTTTGATGGGAGAGCCTTACTGGAACTTGTTATTAAGATCAGAGTACCGACATTGTTGATGCTGGAATCAAAATGAAGATGAATGATTGCTATTTTCATTTAACAGTACTAATCACTCCCATTCTTTTGAAGAAAGCTTATCCATGAGAAGACAAGTTTTTACCATTTATGTTAAAGTGTTGTATTCCCAATGCAATTTTGTGGCGTTGGAATCTGTGAGAGAAGCAATTTAGCATCTAAAGTAATACTTACTCTTGTTTCATTTGATACCGTTTTAATTGGCTGCTTACATTTTTGTGGTTTTGTGATTACCATTTATTGTTGATCTTCCATAGTTTTTTTATGCTTCCCCTTGTATTCTTTATTGCTGTGTTTTGTAATCTCTGTCGAATACTGAACAGTGTAAGTTTTATTATATATTGCAGTGTGTTTTGCTCGTAACTGAGAATACTTTCCCATTTCAGAATTTATAAATCTTGTATCATCAGAGTCCAACGACGTCTGCAGTAGAGAGGAGAAACGGACAATTGCACCGGAGCATGTACTCAAGGCTTTAGAGGTTTTTGACTAGTCCATTTTGTTCTCTTCTTCTCTTCCCTTCTTTAATGTCTGGCTTTGGGTTATATGCTTAAGTTTTTGTGTTTTATTTTTTTTTTATTCTAATCTAATGGTACTTAAGTGATTAATATTATTACATGTCCCATTGTAATTTGTGGGCGTTTTGATTTTATTAATGAGATCACTTATTCCCATTTTCTTTACTTCAATTGTTTTAATGATTTAGGCACCATAACTTATTCACTGGCAAGAAAATAATCTATCCTAGGACCCATTTAACCCTTATCATTTTTTTAATATTTGTGTTGAAGGGGCACAAGTGTTATGCAATAAAGAATTAGAATAACCTGATCAAGCCAATTGCAACTTTATGAATCCTTTTCATTCAACATTTTTTTGGTTATATTACAGTGATTGAGACGTTGAGGTGAAGCTGTTTTTTAAGTTGTTTGAATTGCACTTTTTATTTACAAATAATTTTCATCATGTGTTGTTCTTTCAACTGATTGTTAGTCTGTCTTCCTTTTTTTAGCTTAAATTGGGAAGTCATGATATTTCCAGATGCAATTATTTTTGTGTTGTTTGCCAGTATTATCTGATTCATCTCTGATGTCTCAGGTTCTTGGGTTCGGAGAGTACATTGAAGAGGTTTATGCTGCATACGAGCAACACAAGCTTGAGACTGTGGTAATTGAACCATCTTCTTGTGGTTCTATTCATTTTTGTTTTTGTAGGAACATATTTTGAAACTATATTTTAGTAGTGTAACAAAACCATGAAATTGCTTTTACACTTGGAGTGGCTGGTTCTATTCTTTTTTTTTTTTTTTTTTTTTTTACGGGGCTATCATCTTTTGTGCAACAGACTTGTCTAACCATTAAATCTGTCAAGTTTTCCGAGTTTATTGTGAAATTTTATTCCTGACAATATTTTTGGGAATGCCTTCCAGCAGGACTCTTTAAAAGGTGGTAAATGGAGCAATGGAGCGGAGATGACCGAGGAAGAAGCAGTAGCAGAGCAGCAAAGGATGTTTGCTGAGGCACGGGCTAGAATGAACGGAGGAGCGGTTGCTCCAAAGCAACCGGAGACTGACCAAAGTTTAGAGAGCTAGCATTAGGGTCTTTATTTTATTGAACCATAGGCAAGCATCCTTGACTCCTCGTTTGGCGCGTCTAATCTCTCTTATATAGTGTACAAAAAGTCTTCGGCAAGTGCACTGGCCTATGTGGATATGCACTTAGATTTGTACTTTTAACTTAAGGATCATGTCTATAACCTAATGTAATTAGTGCAAGTTTTCAGAACTATAATAACAATTAAATATATAGTGGTTTTACCATATAAATGTTCCTACTAAGGTGGATAATTGAATTTGGATATGTGATAAAAAAAAAATTTTTTCTAGGCGGCAAAGGCCAAATCGTGTTGGTAAGTTTACACATTACTGTAAAGAAAATTTATCATCTTACAATTTGTGCTATGCAACCCTGAAGCATTCTCGACTAAATTCCATAGATGTCATCATTATGTGATGTGCATCTTTAAGGATGTTGGGATTCTACATCCAAGAGAGATTAGTGATGTGTCAATTTCTGGTGAAATGCAAACACCAACAAATGGAGGCTAATTGATCGAGGGTCCCACAGGCAACGAGGTGTCAGTTCCTAGGTCGGTGAAATGTAGACTCATCAACCTAGTTACTGCTTTGAAGCCAACATCGGCCTGAAGCGCGTTTAGCGTTGATGAAGACAATGTTTTGCGACTGTGTCCGAGCATGAATACAGAAATGGTGTTGGATTTGGTTTTTAAGAGGGGATATAGTTTGCCACTCTTTACTGCTTTTGGATTCAAGTCAAAAGAGTCAGTCAAGCAAATCCCCCCCTCTCTCCACCCCACAAGAAAGTGAAACAACACACTAATTGTCTCCTTTGATTCCTTTCTTTTTTATTCAACTCTCTCTCTGATTCCCTAAATCAGTTTGGTGGGGTAACCCATGTCTCTTTTGTCAGGATTCTCTTGCTCCACAACAAGGGCTAGAAACAAAACAAAAGAATTACAAAGGGAAGCCCCACAACAAAAGCAAAACACTTCAGAATAAGCCTTCTTTAATTATCTTCTCTTCTATAAGGATTAAGAAGAAGCCTACTATTTTCGCCTTAAACTAAAACCAACCAGCAATAGTCATGGCTAGAACCTCTCATCAAGACTCCTCTTCCTCCTCCAAAATACACTTCCACTGGACCAAAAAGATTGGAACAACTGAAAATGATGACGCTGCAATCTTTAAGTCAGCTACCACTACCACTACAACAACAACCACAACCAATGAAGGAGGCGAGAAGGACAATGCTAGGAGCCATTCATCAACTGCTTTGCTAACTCCAAAGAAGAAGTTACCAGCAGTAGCAGTTGCTAGGCTTCGTTCAGTTCTTTCAACCTTTGGCAGGAATAGGTCTAACCTACCTGTGGGGCTTGGACCCAGAGTAGTAGGTACCCTTTTCGGCTACCGCCGTGGACATGTCCATTTTGCATTCCAAAGAGATCCCAACTCACCACCAGCCATCCTTATAGAACTTGCCACCCCTATTAGTGGTTTGGTTAAAGAAATGGCATCAGGGTTGGTCAGGATTGTATTAGAGTGTGACAAGGAGAAAGAAGAGCCTCATCAAGAAAAGAAAGGTGGTAAAATGAGATTGCTTGAAGAGCCAATGTGGAGGACTTACTGTAATGGAAAGAAATGTGGGTTTGCAACAAGAAAAGAATGTGGGGCTAAAGAGTGGAAGGTGTTGAAAGCTGTGGAGCCAATTTCTATGGGTGCTGGTGTGTTGCCTGGAACTAGTGGAGCTGAGTCTGCAGGAGCTGATGGTGAAGTCATGTACATGAGGGCTAAGTTTGAGAGAATTGTTGGCTCTAGAGATTCTGAGGCTTTCTATATGATGAATCCTGACAGCAATGGAGCTCCTGAGCTCAGCATCTATCTGCTTAGAGTCTGAAGTCTTTTTCAGTTTCCTACTTGCATATTCCTTTTCTTATAATGATTTTGGAATAGTAATGAAGCTAGCCATACTTGTTTAGCTCTTCAAGAACCATGGAGATGGAGGTGTCTAGCAGTCTCCAAGTTTTCTGTTATGTTTTTTTTTTTTTTTCTCTTCTTTTGAGAAAATGGGGGTTAGTGGGGCTGTACTTGTATTTTGATAGTGTAGGTGGAGGGGCAAATACATTAGAACACGATGGATAGGTGGGATCATGAAGGTGTATATGTATAGTGTTTTATTTAATTTTTCCTTTAATCCTTTTGTAAGTGATGGGACAAGGAGGCCAATGCAATCATGACTGTCTCTCATTTTGTTTAATTTGTTCTATATTTTCTATGTCATGCTCATTTTAAGTGTGGAAATTTTTATCTTCAAGAAAGGAATGCTAACAAGAACAGTACTACCAAGTGAGTCACTAGAGTGGGATTTTAGAATCTATCAGCTTTCTTGGTGGAGTTATATCAGATTAGAATTGTCTGAATTATGTTCTCAATATGTCAATCACAGCCAGCAAGAACAAATTACATTCAAAAAATTGATTTTATGGATTAATTATTTTCTTTGATTACATTTTCTCGAGTGAGATAATCATTAATAACATTTTTCATCTGAAATCACATGTGCAAAATTTCGATGTGGGTAAGAAAAATTATCATTGAGGACTCCTCTTCTCTCTTCCTTTGAGGAGGAAACTTGAGTTCATCAATGATAGGTCTAGTTTTTTTTCTGCTTCTTTTCCTCTTCCTCCTTGGCAGGGTTACAATGGCAATTGTATTCACACACACATATATATATACATAGATCTCATAATAAGATTTTCAACATTTGGTCCAAAAGTGTAATATGTTCCAATGATTGCTTGGGTGCAAAAATTCTGTGTGGATTGATCCCAAGGAATTTTATTAAGGCCCTAATCATAGAAGTCATCAAAAGCAAAGTATAAAGAGAAACACACAACATTAAAAATACAATTCCTGACAGCTGAATTTAAACCTTTGTTATTTGTTGACTGCCTTTTTTTACCTTGTCATTTGATTCTTCTGCTAAATCTTAGAGCTTCACTGTTAAGTTCTTCATAGTTTTGTTTGAATGGAAACATAACCCCTAAAGAAAAAGAAAAAGAAAATTGCTTTCACATGGGTGTAATTATTTTCTTGAACACTATATAATATTTTTTTTTTTTTTTTACAAATGGAATTTTTTTTATAGAAAAAAAGAGTTAATTTCAGAAGGTGTGGGTGACAGCTGGGACAAAAATAATCCGTTAAGATCAGCATACACAGAGACCGAGGAATGTTTTTGCATCATCTACTCATCATTTTACAAAAGATTCAAAAGTTGTTTGCTATATACATAAAGCGAAGGCCATAGACACTACTTTTTATTATTACTCCACTGAATGCTTAAAGCCACAAAAAGGTGGCTGTTAAGGCCCATTCCATTCCATTGTCTCTAAAGCCTGTATTGGTATTTGGTGTGCTATTTTGTCAATGTTTATAGGCTGTTTACATGGCCCATTTCCACTAAACGACGCAAAAAGAGCTTCCTTAGTGCACATGGCTATATATATATATATATATATATATATATATATATATATAAACAAAACGCTCCATTTAGGTAGGCTCTGATATATTATTTTCTTGAATAAAACATAATAATGGCTTTGATGAACATCTGGAATCACGACTTGTCCTGAATGGGAAATAATCATTAATGGGGTTTGGAAACTAAATGCATTTGGAAGGGTCTCATGGGTGAGGTTTTCATATAATGGTACTTAATTTGCACTCACATGTGTGAAAAATAATGGATGGGATGTTTGATATCAGACTGTACTCAGTATTCTCAAATTTTAAGTTCAAGAGTAGAATAAATTATTTGCACGTGTTGGAATTTTTATACACTTTTCGGAAAAAAATTTAGAGGTTAAATGATATGTTGCATAATTACTTTATTTATGGAATATATTTTGGCTTTATATATTTCTCAATATAATATTATATAAATATTTGAATTTGTTGAGTTGTTCTCAAATTCAAACAACAATATCAGAATGCCAAGCATTTGACTTTCGTGATTTTTGAAACCCAATTTCTCTTTATTTTAGACTCATATTTCTCTTGGGTAAAAGTCTTTCTCTTTGATGGCCAAAGCCTAATAACTCTTTTACCAAATTATAAAGTTAGCTCTCGTTAATCATACTCTAATAAAAATTTAAGTCTAATTGAAAATAACTCTAAAATAGAAACTATATACTATATAGAAAATAACTGAGGAATATTCCTAAAAAACTATCTTTCCTTATCTCATTAAAAATTTGAGTCATAATAAATCTCTGCTTTCACTCAAAATTTTTAAAATCCTACGTACCTAAACTCTTAGCTTTTTCAATAATTAATCTTCAATCTTAAAGTCATTTTAAGTGTAATTTTCTTTTTTTTTTTAAATTAATCTTTACTTCAACAAAGGGACTCTCTACTTTGATTTTAACTCCACAAAATCATTGATCTTCATGAAGTTATTGCACATATGCTATTTGTGTGATAGCAATTTCAAGATCAACCAAACTCATTAGCATCATTTCTAATCATTTCTAAGTTGTGATAGTTATATATTTATCTTACAAGTTGCGATACGAAAACAAACAAACCATCACAAAATAAAATAAATAAAATTCTCTCAACAGGGGGCTTAAAATAATACCAATATTTTATGTGATTCACCCTTTCAATAGGGATTACATCCATAAATGTTATCTGCCACTATATGATTCGTAATTCATCTATAATTTAAAACACTCTCATAAACTCATTAATCCCATTACACTCGAGATCTTGCCCATATGTAATTACACATTTATATTATTCACAACAAATATAATAGTTTGTCTCTTACTTTTTTTCTAGATATAACTCACTATTTATTACGTTAACCAGTGCAATAACCATAATAGCAAATAAGAGTACAACATTTTAAACTCAAATCTCTCATGGTAATGTGCAAAATCCTTGGTGTCTTGGGTAAAAGCCCTTTTTTTTTAATGGTGAGAGCCAAATAACTCTCTTCTGTTTACAAAGTTAGTCTTCTTCAATCCTACTATAGTAGGAGTCTAAATCTAATTAGCAATAACTCTAAAATAAGAGTTTACGCTATATATGAAATAATCCTCCAACCGATTAGGAATATTTCTTCTAAACAAATTAAAAAAAAATATCTTTCCATATCTCATTAAAAATTTGAGTCATAACCTACCACCATAATCAAAAGAAAAAGATAGATGTGTGTGAAATCTTTCTTTAACCCTATTTCCTTTTGCAGGTTAAGCTGGTTCAAACAAGTAGCCGAAAGATATAATGAAAGTTCCAATGTTAAACTGCGTACAAAAAGTCTGTCCTTAATATCATGCAAAGCAACAATACAACAAAAGAAGAGCTGTATGACAAGTCAAGAAAATGTTAGGCATGATATTAACAGAAGGCTCGTAACCAATTCATCGACTTAAACTGATTTTCTGTTTCAGAAATCACGGGTGGAAATGAATAGAAAAAGATTTATGTTCCAGGCACATCAAATTTCAGGAATAAATACTCATTCTTGGAAATATGTACTAATGAATGAAAGAAGTTACTCTTAGGAAGGACAACACAATCTCTTCCGTAAGAATTTGTTGATCACAACATATAAGTTCAGGAAAACATCTATCACCGCCCATCTACCAGAGCAGCATAATTTTCCTCCATGTGGAATGGCCAGCTCAAGCAGGAGGATGTCTCAGGAACCTAAAAAGAAAAAACTGATGGACACTGTTGTCTTCATGCCTCCTCCTATTGTTGAATCTCACTTTCTATAATTGCTTCCACTTTCTTGTTTAATCTCTCCTATTTCAAAGGGTCAGGTCTTTGACAGGCAAAACCTGGCTGAATCATGTGATTGACCAAATAAGAACACAACCCAGAAACATGGATATACAAGCTGCATCAGTTGCAGAAAAGTAAAAACTTATATATATAAAATGAAGATTTCTGCCCATGAGGTTTGCCTTGTTTGGTATTAATTCTGTTTTTGGTGATTGTTTACCAGTACCAAAACCAGTTCTGTGCTTTCAGTTGCAGTAAAAAAAATGCAGAGGAAATGAAGGAGAGAGTGTCATTTTACCTGAAGAAGCATAGAGGGAGCACCACCAGGTTCTGCAATTGCATGACTTTTAGTTTTTCTTCCATTTATTGTAGCCATAGATGGGCTGTTAGCTGTGGTTATATCCCAAAAGCTTCGTTTCTTAGCAGTTGGAACCGGTGACCTAAACCGATGACTTGGACTCTTCAATTCGCCAATGTCTGATTCCTTCGGTCTCAAACTATCCCTAGTGACCACCCTCTTTGCCCCTTCTACTGAAACTCCTCCTCCTGATGATAGTTTGTTACTCTTTCGAGAAAGCTCACGAATACGTTCATCCTTGTGCTTTATCTGCAAAGCATGATCTTTCTTCATTTTCTCCATCTCTGTCTCCAATGCCTTGACAGTTCTCTGAAGCTCTCTCACTGCTTCATCAGCTTCCTTTTTCTTGGATTCTGGTGTGAAACAGTTCTTAGTTAAAAACGAAGGCCTAGTTTGTCTTTTTTCATTTGGTTGGGCCGTTGCTGGAGTTGTCAATTGAGAGGAGACTGAAGAAGGGGTTGGAGAGGCATTTAGAGCCAATGATTGTGCTTGGACGGTTAGTAATTTCTGTTGCTGGCGAGCCAATTGAACCCGCAATTCGCGGTTCTCTTTTTGCAGTTCAAGTAATAGCTTGGCCTGACCAGTTTCAGATTCTGGCAGGTGTTGTATTTCCACATTCGCCTCACACGCCTGCAATTGAAGAAGCGGTAAGATAAATGTCCTTTTGCTCTTTCTTCAGGAACCACACGCAATAAGGAATCAAGTTGCAAAAGAGTTAGTAGACAAAATGTCTTGAGTAGCTAATATAACTTCGAAAAGATGTGATACCTTGGTTTTGATCTCCTTGGCTCGATCAGCCCAATGCAGGGTGTTTTGAGTTTCACTAGATGACATATTGCTTGGACTGATATTTGCAATCATTACAGTGTTGCAAGCTCCTCCTAATGAGTCCTTGAGGAGTTGAGTGAGCTTTGAGTTTCGATATGGTACGTGTTTCTTACCCTCAACAAGGGCATTGATGCAGCTGCTTAGTGCAAGAAGTGACCTGTTTATGTTAGCTCCCTCAAGTGATCTAAGTGTTCTCTGATCAGTTACTAATGCTCTCTCTGACCCAGCAAGATCAATTAGGGAGAGCTTCCCCACTCTATTGACAATATTCATATGAGCATCCTTAACTCGGAATTCAACAACAACCTGATAGAAGTGTGACCAATCTTTAAAGAAGTAAAACAAAATATGAAGAAATTTTCTTCCATGGAATCATAAAAGGAGGGAAAAAAATAAAGCAAAGACCACCTGCAGAATAGCATGTGATCTTGAAGAGGTTTCATTGGCACGAGTCGGTTCAGTTGTTCGATTTTGGTTTCCTCTTTGAAGTAATGCCATCACCTGTCGCAACACAGATGAAGATGTCAACTCTTTGCTCTATCAAATCATACCTTCAATTCAAAGGTATCATTTATGGAAGTAGGAAGTTACTTCATCTGTAGAATAAGCTCTATACTGAGTGAGACCTGCTGCAACAATTCCCTGTTACATTACAACAAATGCCACTTATGGTAAAACAAATCTATGATATGAACAGATTATAAATTTCAAAACCTTCAGATCCTTGAAAATTGACTTGCCAAATATAAGAATAATTTTCTACCCGGAAAAAAGGAAATAGGTGAATGTCTAGTTCTATGGCAGCATATCTTATGCAAGGAAAATAGCACGGAAAAGAAAGATTTTTCAAGCCAAAAAAAAAAAAAGAGCCCACATTCGAAAAGTTTCAGCATAATGGTGTTAGTCCAGCAAAAGTAACATAAATTTCATCTTATTTTCAGGTATGAAAGTCTAGGAATGTAATGAATATAAACTAGAGGGCGGACCTGTTTATCCTCTCTAAGCACTAGAGGCCTTCCAGGAGAGAGCAAATCTCTGACCGTTTCATTATAAACCTCAAGATATGAGAGTTGAACAACATGGTTTCCATCACAACTCCTCTGCCTAATCTTGGTGAAAAGATCCTTAATCGCCAAAACCATCACCCCAGGACTCTCCATCGTCCCAAGCATTGTATATGTTTTCCCAGCACCTGTGGCACCATAGCAGAATACTGATCCATTCCTTCCTTGCAACACTGCTTCCACAAGTTCTGCTGTCCTGAAAATTCAGTTCAGTTGGTCACCCTTACTAACACCTAAAAAACAAAGAGAAACTCTTAACAATCTATGTATGCTCTATTGACCATTCATAGAAAACTTAAACTGGTGACACTGGACCATGCGGGGACATAAATTGTACTCGAATTTTATGTAGCATTTAGCTGCAAGATTTTCCCATAGTAAGACTTGATCTTCCATTTAGCTGCTGACATAATAGGCAGAAAGGGAAGTAAATCATGTCACTAAACAGTTAAGCATTTGAATTAGTCCATTGAAGTCCTACGGAATTATATTCATAAGTTCAGTTTCATCTAAATCACTCCATTTTCTTAGCATTCAAACATATTGGCCGGCAAATGTAATTCAAAATGAACAATTTAGACCCACACATTTTCGATAAGTAAAACATTAGCAGGAATTGTAATTTCAGCCAGCAACTAATCAAAATCAATTTCATAAGAAAATTACCACAATTTCATCATATATCAAGAAAAATAAAATTATAAACAAACAAAACCATATTCTATCCAAGAACAAAGAAACCAACTTCAGAATCAATACTTTATCCACTCATATAGAACCAATAGAAACTCACGTGGTAGAATAAATTTCCTGCTGAGAAGTTGAATCAGTAAACGAAGCATCGAAGGTAAAATGGCGTCCAAAAAGCCTCTTAAGCCTAAGATAATCATTCTCACTAGCAAACTCAGTCAAGTACACATCTTTCCTATTCACAATCTTGACACAGCAGCGCATACCAGCCTCTCTTTCCTTTTTGGACATTGGTCTAAGCCTAACAAAGACTAAAATCCTGCTTCCACAAGCCTCTTTTTTCTCCACTACACTCTCCAATTTCTCCACATTTTCTTTCCCAAGAAACCCCCTTGACTCAGTCTGTGGCGTTGAAAGCTTCCTCGCAACAGTTGTCGGCACATTCGCGTTCCTTACACATGAAGAGAACCCAATAACACGATCAGGATCCATCACAAGATTCACCTTGGCATCTTCAGTAGGTGGTTGAGGCAGCACAAATGTTCTTGTGACTACAGAATTAGGCTTTGTATGAGGCAATATAGTAGGCATCGTATTTTCTCTCATAACGTTTTCTTGGTCATCTTTTCTTGTTTCTTGAAAATCTTGATCTTTTTTCTTGCAAGAACTGAGGAGATCTACGCTTGGATGTGTTGAAAATCGCTTATCTTCAGGTTTAGGAGATGGGTTCCTGAGTATCAAAGAAGCTTTCTTATGCTGCTCATATAACAATGTTAAAGCTTTCATCTTTTCTTTTAGGCCATGGTGGGGGTTTCTCAATGGAACATTGACATGGGTTGTTGTTGTCTCTTTTTCTTGAGCTGATCCAGTTCTTGGTTCTG
>CATIWR010604231.1:0-17080 GCA_949677035.1 Omphalea diandra | reverse complement strand
AATAATAATAATAATAATAATAATAATAATAATAATAATAATAATAATAATAATAAATTGTACATAAACAACAATATTTGCTTATTTTTTATTTTATTGTTCCATATTCAATTTTTTTTTATTGTTCCTTTTCATCTATTTTTAATTTTCTTTTGTGTTTTTTCATTGGATTTTTTCCTTTTTTAATCAATTTTTACATCTGTAATTTAGTAATTTCAATTAAATAATATGTCCAAAAAATTACATACACACACACGTACACTTTAAATATTTTCTCTACTCATGATTTTGAACAAATACTTTCCTAAAAAATTGATATATGAAAAAAAAATAAAGTTGTGTAGTCTAAATATATATTAACTAGTCAATCATTCTCGCGAGGTAAGTGGCTTTTATTTTTATTTTTATAACATAATATTATTCATTCAAATTAAAAGTCATGCAACATCTATAATCTCAAATATTGGTATTGAAAAATTATAATTAAACTTAATATACTAATTAGAATAATTTAATTTATTATTTAGATTCCTTTTGCATGGCTCAAAAATTATTTCAATGTCATGATATCATTCTAACTGAAGCTCTCAATAAATTTATTGTAAAATCTTGAAAAATTATAATCATCACACAAAGTAAATCAATAGTATTTCAAAATTAATAAATACTATTATTCTTCAAAAAATAAAAAGCAATACCCATATAAGGGAATGAGATATCCACAAAAAGAAAAAACAAGACCTCCATATAAAGAAAAAAAACTCATCCACTAAAGAGAATAAAATATTTACAAAAGATATACAAATATTTACAAAAGATATCCAACTTCACCAAATGAAAAACAAAAAAAATCAAAAGACAAATCTATCAACAAAATGACAAATTTGTGTTTGTTAAAAACAATATACAATAAAAAAAAAATTTTAAAAAAGAGGGAACAATCGCTTGTTGGTTAAACAGCAGCGATCCCAAACTAAAACTAATGATTTTATTGTTTTTTGCCATATTATTTTTTTTTATTAACTAGTTAATTGTTAGCATGAATTATTTAGTTTTTATTATTTTTTAGATGTTATATGCGGCAATATCAAAAGTAAAATATATATTAAATTGAATATATATATACTTGGTCAATAAATGAATTAAGAATTTAAAATAATTAGTATTTTAGTTTAGTAATAAGATAAGATTATTTAGAGTAATTATTAGCATTTAAATTTTATTAATATAAAAATCTTTCTTGTTAATATTTAAGTAAAAATTTAAAATATAATCAAGTTAATATATAATGAAAAATAAATAGTTTGATCACATTATCTATGAAAACAATCACGGAAAGTAAAATAAAATATTGAAATTAAAAAATATGATAAAAATAGATTAATATATATTGCCACCTAAAATTATAGTTTAATATTTATATTATATGTGTTATAATTTAACATATTGCCACCTAAAATCCATATTAGATTCATCAATAATCTCATATATATTTAAAAGAGGTAATTTGTAAAAATTAATTTTTACATAGATGAAATCGGTATTATCTTTAGTCTAATTATATCTCGCTTGTTCACCTAGAATTTATAGAAATATACCAAGTATACTAAAAAGGATTGCAAGATACTCTCTGTAATGATGCAATAGATGTTGCTTTGACTATTTAAAATATATATGTATGTTAGATTTTTGAACTATAGTTCATGTTTAGTTCAATTTTAATTTAAAATTTATTTTGTTTATAAATAAATTTTATATTTGATATACTATAAAATAAGAATATAATTTATTTCAAATGAAATGAATTGTATATTTGATTTAAATGAAAAATTCAAAAAAATATTTTATTTTACAAAATTTATATTATTTTTAATTTTTTATAAATATAAACACATAAGAAAAAGAGAAGAGCAAAAAAGAGTAGAAAGAGAAGAATGAAATAGAAAAAAGAAAAAGAGAAAAGAGAAAAAAAATGAAAAAAATATTTTATCTAAGATATTTTTTTATAATGAAAAAATTTTACAATTTAAGAATTCAATTTTCAAATTCTATAAAATTTGACAGAATTTAATATAGCTATAACCAATTCTAAGCATTTAATAAAAATAAAATTTCAAATAAAACACACAAAATATGAATTTACAAATGAATTTTATAAAAATTATAGAGTTCATTTATACTAAATACATAATAAAGCTCTTCTTCTAGATTAGAAAAATAAAGATAAAAATATTTCATATGAAAACACTTTAATTGTTATGGTTTAAATTGTCAAAACGATTTTTTAAATAGGGTAAAATTTGCCTACACTGATAATCTAATAATATATAAAATAATTATTCATAATTAATTAATGAAATTGTTACATCATTTTTTCAAGTGTAAAGACACTCATACTCTCATTATATATATATATATATATATATATATATATATATATATATATATAATTAAATTTATATATTCAATATAAGAGAATTTTCCCTTTAAATAAGGAAAAATGTATAAATAAATCCTTAATGTTTCGTCGAGGTAAAAATAAGCCCCTAAATAAAAATTTAGATCAAATAACTATGAGAAACTTCTTATAGTGTTAGCTAAGACCTCACACAAACAGAACCTAAACAAATTTTAATGCATCGTTAGAAATCCTAACGAAACACACAACTGGCAACCATTTCCAACAAATAGCTTCATTGGGATGAAAATTTTGCCTTCAAAAGAAAGAATTACTTCTCATAACCAACAAATACATATATAATATTATCAAAAGTTGCTCATTCTCTTTGAATCTAACCCTAAGTGAGGACAAATTTACCATGCTTACCCTGTGTTGAGAGCTTTGTTATATTCCAAAGTGAAGGTTGTTATGGAATTTAAATTGGAAAAAGAATCACAAGTTAGTAAAAGTGGTGTGTGGAGTTAGTTTTGTTTGTTTTCTTGTGGGTTAAGTGAATTTTCTATACTTAATATATTGATTTTTGTATTATTTATACCAAAATCAATAATATAGTATGAGATTGTTAGAAATATCTATTAGGGTTGTGTTGCCTTTGACATCAAAACACTAATTATATAATACAATATGTTATTTATTATTAAATATTAAATATGAAATAGTAGTGTTCATTGAAATATTTATTTTTATCTGTCATGCATAATAGATTTTTGATTGATTTACATTATAATTATAGGGGGTTAATGGATTATTAAAGATGATGAACTTTAGCATATTGATGACATTATTAGAATGGTTAAGGATTTTGATTTTGATTTCTTATCTTATACTCATATTGTGAAAAAATATAAGACTGAATTAGGAGTTCGTAATGTGAAGTCTATATTTGTACTTGAATCTATTAAAAACTTAAATGATGGGTTATTTTTATTGGAAGATGATGACAGTGTTAGGAAATTATTAGTTACATAAATAGATATAGTTGGGTGATTGAGGTGGACATTTATGAGGATCATGATAGTGATATCTCTATGTTTGCTTAAGATATCTTAGCATTAAAGTGGAAAGTTAATAGGAATCAGGCTAATCAAGGGGTTGAGGTTGATGCTGGAATACAAATTGAGGCAGAACAAGTTGAAATATTTATACAATTAAGCCATTTGGGGTAAATAAGGGATCGGGTGTAATTGTTGCATCCCCTAAGTTATGTCAAACCATTTATGCTAATCCATTACAATATGTGAGTGAGGAAGTAGAAGATGAACAAGTATGTGAAGAGAATGATAATGTGAATGATAAAGATGAAGATGGTGGTAGTGATTTAGAAGACTATGATCCGCCTAGTGAAAGGGTTAGATATGAAAAAGGAGATGAGTTGAAGTATTTTCAGTTAGGAATGACATTTGCAGATGCAATTGAGGTAAGAGAAGCCTTGGCTAATTATGGAGGAGAATGTGGAGAAAAGTTAAAAATCAATCCAAATGAGCCATATAGATTGAGGCTAGATGCAAGAATAAAGAAAGCAATCCATTTGAAATTTTCATCTCAAAGGATGGCGGGAATCCTAAGTTAGTTGTGAAGAGATTAATGAATGAACATAGGTGTTTTAAGAAGTACAGTGTTCCAAGTGTTGGTGCTACTTTCTTGGCCAAATATTTCAAAGATACAATATACAAAAATATTGAGTTTAGGGTTAAAGATATGAAAATAAAGTGTGAAAAAGTGTTGAAAATTAATGTGAGTGAAGCTAACTGTAAGAGAGCTAAGAAGCAAATAAAGGAAGAATTAGATGGGAGCTTTAAAGTGAAGTTTGGATAGTTGACAGTTTATGTTGTTGCACTAAAAAGGAGTAACCTAGGATCAAAGGTTGAGATAAAACTATATAAAGATGCATTGAAAGAAGGAAAAGAGTATTTAAGAAGATGCTTTTGTGTCTTGATGCTTGTAAAAAAGGGTGGCTAAGTGGATGCTGACCTTTTATTGGGTTGGATGTTACTTTTTGAAGGGTATTACATAAGGATAAATCCTTACAAATGTTGGTAAGGATGGTGATGGGAAGGTTTTCCCCATAGCATGGGCAGTAATTGATAAAACAAAAATAAGAAAAATTGGAGGTGGTTCTTCTGCTCGCTTGCTCAGGAGTTGAACTTAGCAGATGGTTCAAAGTTCACTTTAATTTATGATATGCAAAAGGTATGATTTCATACTCAGTCATTCTAAATCTATACTTTATTAATTTAAAAATTATTGTGCTTTGATGCTATTTAATTGTATGATATGGAATTACACTTTGACAAAGTTTAATTAATGTTGTCCATCATATGCTCCCCAAAGATGAGTACAAATGGTGTACCAGACACATACTAGCTAATTGGTCTAAAAAATGTTATAGCTATCGTAGCTGCTGAAGCAGCTATTGGACCGGCTATTGTTTCGTCAATTTATCGAAACAGAAAATCAACCCATATCAATCAATCGAATTTGTTGAATAAGTAGCATTGGCATGGGGATGAGTTGAAAAAACAATTTTGGATTTGTGCCTGGAGTACATTTGAAGAAGAATTTAAAGATAATTTGGAAATTTTGGGTAAGTTGAGCAAGAGAACAAAAGATTTAATGAGGTATCCACCTGAATGTTGGTGTAGGGCTTATTTTAGCTTAAGATGCAAGTCTAAAATGGTTGACAACAACATTTCAAGGTTTTTTAATTCTTGGATTTTATCTGCGAGGCATAAGCCTATAGTTAGTATGCTTGAAGATATTAAGTTACAATGAATAAGATAAAAAAGAATAAGGCAACAACTACTAAATTGTATAATGATTAAATTCCTTATGCTATGTAAAAGTTTACAAATAATAAGGAGTTGGCCTTAAGATGTAAAGTTGAATTTAATGGTGATGTTGACTGTGAAATAGGAGAAGGTGACGATAAGCACACAGTGTTCATTGACAAGCAATTATGCACATATAGGGAATAAAAACTTACTAGAATTCCATGCCCATATGCATTGTGTGTTCTCTACCAGAATAAGATTGATCCCATGCCAATCATGTCCAAATATTATCACAAATCCGCATATTTGGATACACGTCAATTTCCATTGCAACTTTTCCTTGGGAAAAGATTTATGAACTGTGAAGCTTATGAGCCAATAGAACCTCCGCTAGTTATAAAAATGTCAGGCATACCAAGAAAGAAAAGAATAAAGGCTCTAATGAGCCAAACCCTGGTTCAACTAAGTTATCAAAGAAGGAAAAAAAAAATGGGCTTATGGTATTTGTCATCAAGAAGAGCATAATAGGGTTGGTTGTCCATTGAAAGGAACGTAGGTTTGATTTCTAAACTTGTTGAGGTAGACTAACCAATGAATTGTAAACTTTATATTTTGTGTTAAATGGAGTGTTTTGGTTTCATTTTAGGTACCAAAAAATGAAACAACTGGCACTCAATCAACCAACGAGTCACAATTTACTGCCACTCATTCACATGTTGTGCCAACTAGTTCAAGGCCAAAATCACCAATAAGACTTTCAAGACAAACAAACTCAAGACTTGTAGTAGCTTGGATACCTCATGGATATAGAGCTTTTGTTGATCTGAATAATGGACTAACAATATTGAATGTACGAATGTTATGATTTATTCTTCATTTTGTGAAATTTTATTCATTTGTCATCTAGTGATTGATAGAAAAATTTGATTTTATTTGTAACAACCTGAAATGCCATCTGAAACCTTAATATTAGAAGCTTCCACAACCACTAAATATGTCTTTATAAACCTAGATGTTCAAACTAGATTCTCCATCCCTTATGAGAGAGCAATAAAGAAGAGGTTGACTAAAAAACCAACTAGTGCACCCAAAAGGAGAATCATTTTCATTAAAGAACGAACTGAAGTAAAAAAAAGCCAACTAATCTACCCTTTGAGCCTCCAGGTCTATAATGTTAAGGACGATCTGCAGTTACTATCCACTAGCTAGAAATGGAAAAAGATTAGATGATTACCAATAAAAGGAACAAAGAAAAAATTGTTGAGAATATCTCTACACTAGTAACTTGATTTAATGATTCACTTCTTTTATTAGCAAACTTTTTGTATATGTATGACTTTGAATATTAATAAGTAAGTTCCTCAGGAGTTGAAATTCATATGTTGAATCAAGTTCCAATGGAACTTAGTGGTACTTTGGAACTTAGAAAGCTCCATTTTGTTTAAGTATTTTAGGATGTTGAGTGTAACTTTTCACTAGACACTTTTTATTTATAAGAATTCTGGGATTAATGAATTCATATTTACATATTATCTTCTCAAAATTATGCGTTCTTTAAGCTTATAGATATTGCGCAAATATTAACCCAAATATAACTGATTTTGTTTCATTAAAACCAATGTTCATTACATAATTAATCCAATAACAACATCATATCTAATCCTAACAATTGTCAAGTATACCAAACTACACGAAAAGAATTACTCTAATTTATTCCAATAATAAAAACATCATTAGCAATACAATCCATGACAAGAAAGCAATAACATATGTTGTCTTCACTCTTTTCTTCAATATTTGGCACTTTGTCATATTAAACTTCTTTTGTTGCTTCACTTCATCCTATAACTCATCTAGTTTATTTTCCAGATCACCATCAGAGACCTACCATATTTCATATCTTTTAACATTTTATTCTCAACAATCAACAATTTGTTCTCCTCTTTCAATTCATACATCAAACATTTAACCCCGTAACTCACATCCTCATCATGTCATTTAAATTAACCACAACTCTTAACCTGGAATTTCACCCAATTAATTCAAATAAAAAAATCCCAAAATCCACCATATATAGAAGAACTAATCAAAACAATTTACTTACTTTCCAATTTAGGCAACTATAGAATCTATGCCTTGGATTTCCCTTAGTCTAAGACGTCCACCTTGAAGCCTTCATCCTCATACCCATCCATTGACATTTACAGTACTTTGTTGGTATCTAGTAATTCATTTCAATATTACTTCTCGCCATAGAACTTCCAGTTCAAATTGATGATGATTCCATTGCAAATCACTTCTCAAATATGATTAATGACTGAGTTTAACTAAAATTCCCTTCAAATTCACCTACTTTTTTTGTAGAACAGTTCCTCCTTTTTATAATTTTTAGGGTTTTAATGGAATTCAAATAGAGAATAAGAGTGAAATAGAGTTGAAAGTTTTAATTTTTTTACTGTTAAAGTGCATTTGTGTCAATGTTTATAACAATGCAAAAAAATCTGTTTAGCTTCTGTTTGTGTGAAGGCTTAGCTAATACTAATAAGAAGTTTCTCCTAGTTATTTGATCTAATTTTTTTTTAAGGGTTTATTTGCAACCCGACACAAACATTAGGTATTTATTTATACTTTTATCCTTCAAATAATTATCAATTTGGTACACTTTTACTGTTACCTTTTTTGGCCGGCACTATTGGAAAATTTTTAATATTACTCTAATTATCAAAAAGGTATCTTGAGTATAAAACTCAACCTCTCTAAACAGTTAATGACATAAATATAGAAGAGTGCTAAAATCGATTATGACAATTTTATTAATTAAAATTGGCGCGTTCTTTTGATGTAAAAGAGTCCAACAACATTATCAAATTTAATATTTTTTACTAAGAACAATTCAATCAAAACTAATAAAATATAATTTCAGAAAATTAAATTTAGAAATACTTTAAAAGTAGAAGTTTCTATCACAAGCAATATACCGCCTCTCTACTTTAGAATTATGATATAGATAAACAAATAGATATGAATAAATAGATTGTTTTTGTAGAAAATAATATTCAATCAATATTTTAACTAAAAAATTTTAGAAACTGAGAATTTATGAATAGTGTAAATGTGGACCTTTGCAACAAATTTGAGGTAATCTCTCAGTTTTGGAATCATGAATTGATATATATATATATATATATATATATAATCAATTTTAATTTTATAAATTATTTATGATAAATTTTTATTATTTATCAAGCTACTATTTTGATATGTAAGCAATTAAGAGTTATATCATATTACTTAATTAAAAAAAACCATAAATAGCTAATTAAAAAGGAAAACATAGAAAATAGCACACAATAAAAGAAAAAAGCCAAAATAATTTAAAATAATCATTTTTATATGAATTAAATGCTATAAAGCTTAAAAATAACTTTTGTTAAATTCATCTAAAAAATTTTTATTTTGGTATGTTTATATATTTAACATAATATAATCTAATATATATTTAATTAATAATTTATAAAATTTTTGTATTATAATTCACGAAATATGCAGGTTGGCAAGTAATTATAATATATATATATATATATATATATATATATATATATATGTATGTATAACTAATTTTGATCTCATATTCAATTTTAAACCAATATCTATTATTTATCAAATAATTATATTGACAATATAATATTTTTGATACGTGACAATAATATTTTTACATAGTCATGTGATAAATAAGTTAATAATTAAATATTTTAGGTCATATTTTGTTCAAAGTTACTCACTTACATGGAACTAACTTCCAAAGAAAATAGTACTTTTTTTAGAAAGTTATTTCCTAAAAAGTTGAATTTTACAATATTTA
This sequence comes from Omphalea diandra, assembly GCA_949677035.1. Lineage (NCBI taxonomy): Eukaryota > Viridiplantae > Streptophyta > Magnoliopsida > Malpighiales > Euphorbiaceae > Omphalea > Omphalea diandra. The sequence continues at coordinate 7,986 of CATIWR010604231.1, read as the reverse complement.
ATTTACATTTTTTAAGAATACTTTATGATCATATTTGATTCACTTATTAACTTTTAGGAAAGTATGTGATAAAATATTATTTTATTCCTAATCTATTAACATAAATAGTTTAATCTTATTAAATAATTTTTAAAGAAATAATTATAAAATTATTTAAGAAAATTTCTTAACTTCCTAAAGAAATTGCATTTATTGAGCTTTTTCTCAGTAAATTATATTTTATGTATTAAAAAAGTTGAGTAATTAAAAGCAAGTACAAGTTCTTTTTAACTCTATACTTAGCCAACTTTCTCAAATTAAACAAGACCTTAGCTTCCTAAATTAATCTCAAAAAATATAGAAATTCGATAATATATGAAGTTTTCTTCTAAAAATAACTTAGAAAATTAACAATGAAGAAAAATTTCTTCATGCTAATTCTTTTTAGGACTTTAATAACAAGAAGAAGAAGAAGAAAATTTGAAGAACTAAAATGAAAACAATGAAAAAAATTACAAATTTTTTATTTTATTGAAAAAATTATATTATTGAAAACTAATATACTATTTTAATTATTTTTTTACCATTTTCATTTATTTTAAAAATATAATTAGACAATATTTTTGCATAAAAAACATCTCATAAAATAATTATGTATATATTAATTTTAACTAATTAATTATTTAATAAAAATAAATATTAAATTTATTTATTATAACTATACTATGCAATGCGTGAATTCTAACTAATTTTATCAAATTTGTGCACTACAATTCATGCTAAGGTTTTAAAATCTGGCTTGATCTTTAATATAGCTAGGGTTGAATAGGAGTGTGATTTAATTAATAATTTAATATATATATATATATATATATATATATATATATATATATATATATATATATATATGAAATACTTTATAAATATAGATTTCTAAATAAAAATTTTTATCCATATATAATAATTATAAAATATAAAATATAAAAATAAAATATTTTAATAATTTAGGACTAGTAAATGTTATTTTATTGTATTAAAAATTATATATTGTGAAATAATTAAAATAAAACTAATTTATTATTAATATAATAATTTTAATAAATTGTTTTTAATTATTATAATAATTTATTATTTTTAAAAATTTATAAAGTTATATTATGATTAATTTTTGTATTAATTTATTACTTCTAAAATACAAAAAAATTGTATTATAAAATTACAATAAATCTATTTAAGAATAAAACAAAGGTTATCATTTTATTTATTGTTGATGTGATTTAATTAATTAAAAATCAACCTTAAAAAGTTTTGAAAAAACTAAAGGACAAATTTAATCAATCTAATATGAGCTAATAGAGTCACTAATTTTTTTTATCAAATTAATTAGATTTTGATTAGATTCCTTTGATTTTGGATTCTAACACAGACCTGAACTGATCAAATAATCTAGTTTATAAGTTTTTTTGAATTAATCTGAATTTGAAAATATTGGTTTATGAAAAACAAAAATTAACAACGTTGTATACTAGAACAGATAAAATGACAAATTACATATTAAACTACTAAACGAAGAATGATTCCCTCCAAAGTCCTGTAGTAATTTAAGATACTTTTTTTTCCTTTTTTTAAGTAAATTAAATATGATATAGTTATAGAAATTAATAAATCAATGACAGTAGTTTGTTACTAAAATCATTGTGTTAAAAAAATAGATTAAGCATTGAATTAGTTAATTAATTAATTTTTTATTCAATCAATTTTATTAATCTGATTCAAATACATACGTTAAAATAAAAAAATAAAAGTAGTGTTAAAAAGTCTAAAAAAATAGCAAAAAAATTATAGAAATATTTATAATATTAGAAAAACTAATTTTGAAGTGAGCTCTAAGTTAAATTAGTGTAATGGGTCATTCTTTTTTCTTAAAATAATGAAAGATATTTTTTGTTATAAATAGTCATACAATATCTATAAAAAAAAATTATGATATAGAATATCAATATAAAATCGATCTTAATACTACTAATAAATACATATTGACTTAGTTTCAAAATTATTGTTTAATTCGCACTATAAATTTTTTTATGAGTCGGTAGTTTTATCAATTATAAAGATTTCACATAATATGATATTATAACGTGATGTGTACTAAAATTTATATAATATATCAAAACATATTCGAGAGATGATGTTTAATAATATATCATCATATATTAATAAAACAATCAATCTCAAACTTTCAAAACTTAAAAAACAAAAATGACAAAAACTTTGATTAAGAAAGACAAAATAACAAATCTAGAATAAGAACTCTTAAAGAAACAAAATAAAATAAAATAAATAAATAAGATAAAATAATCTATTTTACTAAAAAATAAAGAAAATGAAAAAAAAAGTAAAAATAAAGAAAATGAAAAAAAAAGAATTTATTATCAATAAAATATATTAACGTAGTTCCAAATACTAAAAAAAAAAATTATACTAAAAAAAAAGACCACAGTAATGGATCGTTCTTAGTTTTAGTTGATAATAATATTATTTGATCTATCTTTTCCATAAAAGGGGTAATTGACTGGCCTACTCCAATGCATACATGCACATTGGATCAGCCCTGCCTACAATTGCCTTTCAATTCGTCCACTCTAATATTTTTTATTGCTCGAAAAAGGGGTAATAATAAATCGTTTTCATGAACCCTAGATTTTTTCTGCCTTGTAGTCTTGTACATGAAGATTGCCACTAGCAAGCAAGATTCCAATATGGATGTTGACTCTTAGATGACTTATCAAACTAAATAAACCAGTTTATTTGGGCGTTGTAATTTAATATATCATTTAAATATATTTAAAAATGTTTTTAAATCATATATATAATGGATTTTTTTGAAATAAATAATTTGTGCATATTATTTTTTTAATTTTATTTTTTAAAAAATATGAATCTCTTCAATATATTTTATTAAAAATATAAGATTCATTCAATATAATTAATACGTATAATTTTTTGAAAACCTTCAATCATATTGATAGAATTTAATAATTTACACTTTAATAGTAAATATGCTTCATTTTGTGGTTATTTTGACTATACATCAGTTTCTATATCTTTTGAATGAGTTCAATTGAAGAAATAATAATAAATTATTCATAAAATTATATAAAAAATTAAAATATTGGTGCTCTATCTAGACTCTCACAAAAAAGAATTCATACTTTTCTATAACGAAAAATTCATATAATCAATAAAATAAGAATTTATATTTAACAAATTAAATAGGATTTACAAATTTAAAAAATTATTAAGACAAAAAAATGAAAAAATAAATCCTCACATTAAATTAAAAAAAAAACAAGTAAATTATAAATGATTTAAACTACAAATTTAGTAATATATTAACAAAGACTTATATGTGGTTCTTCGACAACTATGAGAATACCAAAACAAAAAAAAGTTACAGAAAAATTGAAAAAAAAAACATCTACTAAAAAACTAATAGATTTAATGATATGAAGTTAACATCGACATGAGTTTACAAATGACAATTTCTTAAAATTAAAATCGCAAATGGAAACACATATAGAAATATAACAATATATAATAAGTTTGAGTTTAATTGATTAGTTCTATATTTTTGTAATGATTGATCTAAACTCATTTATCTGATTTCTCGTCTAAATGTTCAATTCCAACTATCTGGTCAAGTGTTGTGACTACGTTTAATCTTCAATTTTTGTCATTGATTTTTAGTCTGAATTTTTAGTTCCAATGGTCCCGTCTAATATTATCATGGTGTTTAATTTCGATTTTAAGAAGAAAATTTTCAATTTTCAAGTGATCAACTGAGCAGTTGTCACTTGAAAGGAGAGAGTTGATAGTTAAAATCTCGCGTTGGAAACACATAAAATACAAAGATATATAATGATGTGGACTTAAATATTTGATTGTTTAATTCTAACATTTTAAAAATAATTAACCCAAACTCTTTAAACTCATTCATTCTTAGGTTTAATCTCTATCTAATTTATCTCTACTCTATTATTTCAATTAAATTTCTAATACAATTTGAAAAACTCAAAAGATTTTTTTATTTACAATTTTTAAATTAAATAGTTTTAGATATCAAATTCATATAGCTTCTGATAATTTAACTATCAAACAATTAATTTGATAATTGAAAAATATTGAGAATATATATATATATATATATATATATTAGAATCGTTAAATTAATTCCAAAGATCCACATATATAGGGATTGAAGTTTTCGACACACAAATGCATATGATTAGTCTGCTTTCGCTTTCCTTGAGTGTTCACCATTTTCAAATTACTAAGAGATCATTCAATATGACTCCTGGTGTTGATGGACGACTTGTTAACCGCATATGATGCCACCCGCACCCCACCGCAACCCAAAATTTTGACCTTCATCAGTTTCTGCATAAGGTTGTTGTCCTCTACAGGAATTTTTAAGATTTTCACCATATTGTGCAAGAATTTAGGAGATGATGGGTCTTGAATAAATGAAATTGAATTAAATAAAAAATAACTGAAAGTATATGAATTGAAATTGAATCTGATTGAACAAATAATACACATTTGAGATAGTTTTGAATATTTTTATTATCCAAACTAAATAATAAAACTGAGTCACACTGAATAACTAAAATATATATACAGGTAGAGGAGAGATAGGTACATCACAAGGAGAAGCAATGGGCAAATTGCACAATAGTAGTGGCGGTACAATAGTAGCAGCAGATGAAGGTGCAGGTAGAGCAAGTAGTGGTGGGCTGAGAGTTAATAGGTGGGCGGTGGTGCAAATTAAAACCACGTAGTGGTAAAAGTTGGGTTCTCGAACGAAGATAGTTGGTAAATGTGAGCTTGATTGAAAGCTCATGTGAGACATTTGGAACAGTTGACAGAGAGAAATTAGAGACCATCTGTAGCCATTACAACCAAAAAAGGAAAACAAGAGAAAATAAAAAAAGTTGCTAGACCTTTAAGAAAGCTTTCATACCATGTAGATTTAGGTATTGAGCCAAGGTAAGTTTTCTGTATTAGCTGTAAAATATATACACTGATACATAGATATATACAATAAAGAGATTATCTATCTCTTCACAGGGTAGGTAAATTTTCACCATATATATATATATATATATAAAATCTTCTGCTTTTAGCTCTTCGAAAATAAATTTAGAAAAAAAAAAAAAAAGGATTTGGGTTGAAGGCATGCAAATATTTTTCCTTGTTTAGATATTTACTAACATTTGACATTGAAATTATTGCATCATTTTGAAAGTAGTTTAAGAAATCTCAAAAGGACTAGCATTTAGCAGCAGCCATAATATACATTTAGAAAGAAAACAATAATGATAAGACGACTGAGTCAACTGGACTTTCCATTTTCGTAATACTATACTCCTAAATTGATTGCACCACGTGGCGTGATGAGCTCTCTAGTTTCAACAATTTTGTCAAATTCAAACAGAGGGATCCACTTGATCGATTATCAACCTATTCGTTACTAATCGCAAGCAGCTGTTTTTCAAATCCGAGTTCCTGGGTGGCAAAATAAATTATTTTTATCAATTTTGTTCCTTGTCATTTAGGTAAGCTCCATCATTTTTTATCTAATAAAAACACATTTTTATTTTTATAAGTATTTCGATATCTTATCCGAATCTAATATATGTTGTTGGTTTTTAATGTAAACTTTTTAAAAAATATTAATTATTTGAATATATCTAATTAGAAGTTGTAATTGATTAATACATGTATATATTTTATTTTTATCTTAAAAAAAAAAAAAGAGATGAGCACATGCATGCCTTCTCAATTAATTTGTAATACTTTATTTAGACAAAGAAATAAAGAAAGATAGAGAGAGAGAGACAGAGAGGCAATCATGGCAACACACAAGCATTATAATTTATATAACATAGTTAATTAATTAGTAGGTCAATGCTTTGTATGTACTTCATTCTCTATTTAACTTCTTGTGGTCATTTATAGGCATCGCTTAGTCTAAGTTTGTAGATAATATATATCAAATTTTCAGCTTATTTAATTCATAAATCATGAAGATGAGATGATCTAATACAACTATTTTCAAAAGGTTTCGTTCAGAACTTGGTTTCCAACTACGTAGTCATTTATAATTTTATATATATATATACTACTTCCACGTAATTATCAATTAATCAAAAGAATCAAAACCCTAGTTTACCTATAATAATAATCATCATAAATATCACCCACTTTTGAACCCTATTTTATATTATAATCAACAATTAAGCAAGCTGGAATCGTACTTGACTAATTGCAAATCAATCAATTTTAATAAACGTAATTTCTATGCTTACTTTGTTTGAAAACAAAATGAGATTACTTTGTTTCCGGAAAAATCTATAATTTTTTTTTTGTTAAATGAAGTGATTTTTTCAGTTAAAATACGTTAAGTAAAACAAAGTAACTTTATAAGGAATAAGAAGGTTAAATACGTAAATATCTAATAAATCAATATGACCTTAGTTATAAAAATTCATTAAAATGTGAAGAAAATCCAACCCATACAAACGTGTATCACACAACATACACTTGAATTATAATTTGGAGTTGAAAATAAGAGAGATAAAAAGGACAAAAACAAAGAACAAAAAAATAAATTCAAAGTCAATGACTTGGATCTTGCGAAGAAAAGACAATCATGACTTGTAGTTCCTGCGATCAAGTCCATATACAGCTTAATACTCCGGCTAGATATTATTTTTGTTTCTATTAGACTAATTAACTAAGATTTAATTGTAAATTAAACAAAGGATTAAAGGTGATGCAACCTCTCAATTTGTCAAGGTTATTTGTTTACGTTTTTATTTATAAAAGAATGACTTTAGTTATAAAAATTCTCAATCATATTTTAATAATTTTTATTCTTCTTTTCTTGATTTTTAAATTTCAATAATCTATCATTGATTTAAATTTTAAATGAATGTGTATGAATTTTTATCTTATTATTCTTTTATTATTTAATACTCCCTTCATTCCATAAAAATATATTTACTTTGTTTTTTCATTTATTCTAAATTATAGTTCACTTTCTTTTTAATATTTAATATTCTAATGTGCTTCTATTTAATGTCTCTCTTTTAATTTTCTTTTTGCTTTGTCCTCTATTTTTCTAGAATAAAATCTAAATTTACTCATTTTTTAGTTTATTTAGATTTATCTCTTTAGATCTAGAGATTTTATATGTATTTTATTTTATTTTTTAATAAATTATCTCAAATCTTGACTAGATTTTATATCTAGATATTCAATGTAGTCTTTTTGCATCTTCATAGAAATAGATCTTTTAATTTTAATTTTATTGTTTTTTAAGAACTATATGTTATTTCTTCAGAAAATTCATTTTTTCTTTATGGGAGTTTTATTTTTTATTGAGTTCCTGAATTTTTCAAGTTAATTATTGGGCTTATTCAAAGATCATGAGTCAACTTGTAGTTTTAGTAATCACTAAGTTTATTGTGTGTCTCTCCAAGTTACAATTTCAAGCATTCAATCATTCTGATTGGAGAATATTAAATTTGATTTTTTTCTGTGTTTTTCATACTTCTTGATGTATTGTTGCTATTGTTACATTTGCAAAATTAAGTTGTATAATTTATTGATTTTATGAATAAAGTTCATATTTTTTCAAAAAATAAATATGAGCTATCATTATTTAATTATTATTGAAATAATATAATTACTCTATTTAATATAAGGGTATATTAAAAAATTTTAAGTAAAACAATTATTTGAATTATATTAATTAGATTTTATTAATCTATGTGAAAATAAAATAAAACCTATCTTTACGGGACACATGAAGCATCTTTTAATCATAAATTACCAAAACTTCAATAAAAATCAACATCTCAAATTTCTATCTCATAATTAAATTATTAATTTTATGAAAATTACATATATACATATATATATATATATATATATATATATATA
>CATIWR010604017.1:0-18307 GCA_949677035.1 Omphalea diandra | reverse complement strand
TGCTCTATTTGTTGGTTCTGTATTAAAAGATGGATTTAACAAATTTTGCTTTTACCAAGTTATCAAGTCACATGTGTGATAAATGAAAAACAGTTATATATATATATATATATATATATATATATATATATATATATATATATGTGTGTGTGTGTGTGTGTGTGTGTGTGTGTGTGTGTGTGTGTGTGTGTGTGTGTGTGTGTGTATTTAATAATTATTTATTAATTTTATTTTTTATTATGAAATATTTATATTATTTATTTGATTGATTATAAAAAATTTACCTCATTCAAATTTAATAAAATTTTTCTTGAAATTATAATATTAAAAGTATGAATCAATAGATAATTTTATTGTAATTATATTCACACATAATTATAAATTTTCAGAAATTTATTTTGTTGTTTTATTCACTTGATAATAACTTTTTATAAAATAATAATTAATAATTCAATTAGTTAACTAATTATTTAATAAAAATAAATATTAAATATATTTAAAATTTATTATTATAATCATCATGGGCAATGCGCGGGTTTACGATTACTTCTGAATAATAATAAAATCTTGAGAAGTTCTAACCTTATTTTTAAGTTTTATATATTTTAGCTAGAACTTGTTTTGTTAAAAGGTTTAAAAATAAATTAGAAATCTTAATACCTAGACAAAATGAAAATTTAAATTTTTGATTTGATTCTCATTCCATGAATTTCATTAATATTGAACAAAGATTATAAATTAATATAACAGATTCAAAAGTTACCTCAATTTGCAAATTTAAAATAAAATCGCCACGGAAGGATTATAACAAATCATAGCCATTCCCAGCAGTATCCACACAAAAATAGCAAGGAAATCTTTTGAACTTATTCAAGAGAGAAAGGTGAGAGATTTAGCAAAGATGCTAAAAATCACATGAGGGAGGCTAGGATTTTCTTTTCTTATTGGCCAAATGCGCGAAGGAAAAAGGGATGCAATTTGCGAATTGCACTTAACTTGAAATGTCCTTTGTCTTTTTTTGGCCGACTGATGAAATGTATAAAATGTATATGTTAGTTGTGGTTGGTTATGGTGAGTCTCTCCTTATTTTGTACTTAATTTTTAAAATTTATTTGAGTTTTGTATTCAAAAGATTAAATTTGATAATTCATGTACATTAATTGAAATGGAGAGATTAAATATCAATTTGCAAGAATTCTCAATTTTGGGACAAAATGAAGTTAAGTGCAATTTTGGGCAGAAAGTTTGCAATGATAAGGTGTGGGTACGCCTTGACTCTTTGGATATGACGAATTTGAAAACAAAGAGCAAAATTTCAGCCTTGTTTATGTTGAGGATCCTGTCTTTTTTTGGGTAGATAAGCTCGCAGATCTACTCTAGATATGGATCCTTTTTTCAGTTCCTTAGAAAGTGAAATTATTTGGAAACATAAAATTTCTAATTTTTAAAAGAGATTTTAGGGAGATTTGAGAAAGATCTTTTCTCATAAAAAAGGAAGACTTTCTCTTAAAGAAGAAGCATATAGAGAGGATACGAAGGAGGGCAGAAATAGACACCAACCAACTGCAATTCAACCCGTTGTTACTTCTCTTCCTTCATTACCAACCTATGAGTTTTTCTTTTTATTTTTTAGTTTGATTTCTTTTCTCATGAACTAATTCTTTTGTAGTTAAGGCAATAGAAAAACTAATCACAAGAATGATTGATTCTATTTTATTTAACCAACATATTTTTATTTTCATATTATCCATAAATTATTGTATTTAATGTAATGAGAGCTTGATCACCTCTCGATTGATTTGGTTTATGTGGATGAATTGAGAAAGGTTTTTACATTATAGACTAAATAATTTGTGGTGTAAATTGAATAATATATATAGGAATATATATACATGATTCATATGAATTTGTAGATTTTAAAGGAAGTTTAATACATTTTCTATTTCGAGAACTCTAAATAGAAATTTAAAAAGTTACTTGATAAAAGTATGTTTAATATATCTTAAGAGAAAATATTAAGTAATTTTAGAAAAAAATTCAGTTTATTAAAATAATAACTTAGTTTGGTTAAAATTAATAAATTAATGTTCATTGGAGTGGTTAGATGTACCAATCGTCTTAACTCCTTCATTACCAATCAAATTAAAGGAGTTAAGACGATTGGTACAAGTTTAATTATTTATTGATTTACTTTTAGTCTTTAAATTTTCATAGTTTAATTAGTTACACTTTTAATTCAATTATCAAAATAATTAAAAGTTAATTATAGTTTTAGTGCTTATTTTGTTAAATCCTTGTTGAAACGATATATTTTACTACTTGATAATTAGTGCATTTGTTAGAACCATTTAAATTTTGTCCATCACCAACCCCTCATATTCCTTATATAGGTAACTCTGTAACCTAATCCTGTTAGGTTAAGTTATGCTGATTAGGCTGAAGTCTCTAAACTTATTTAGTATTTATAATTAAATTCTAAATAAATATAAGGAAAGGCCTATTATGTAACTATTACATAATCTCATTTTAATTCTTATTTAAATCTTATTGTGCGTGGTCAATTAGCTCTCTAATTATTTTAACGTTAAATATAAGTTATACTTCTAAATAAACAAGTTTAGAAAAGAACAAATTAAATCTAATTTAATTCATATTCAGTTGGTCTTGTTCTCATAATAATATTGAGTAACATTTATTACACACTCAAGGTTTCCTACGGTATTGTTCTTTTAATAATAAGGTATATATTTTTTATTCATTGATGATCTATCCTTTGATATCATAGTATTCGTGCATAAACGTATATATATCCTTGTTATATACATAATGGATGAGATGTTGTATTTATCAATTCCGCTCCACTTGGGGTTTTGGAATTCTTTTACTTTTCTTGATCATGTGCCCAAGTATAGTATTGATGAGACTATGGTTTCTTAATGGCTATGACAGCTGAAGCATAGTATTTGCATTGACTATTTTCATTTGTAGTCCAAACCTTTATCATGTTGTCACCTTTGAAACTAGCTTGAAGTTTATATATTCCTTTAACACTTATTTTGTTAGTTTTAACAACTCATTGTTCTATTCACCTATTTGAAGAGGATGAGTAAAAATTATTCTCTTGATCGTCTTTAAAAAGGACTATAAACTTTGGTTGCTTATTATAACACTTTTCAAATTAATCTATACTTTAATCATTCAATTTAATTTAAACCCTATATAAAAATATTATTTTTGATTATTTTATTAAAATCTTGTCTTTTGTTAAACTTTTTTTTTGTACAATGTATTATTACATTGTATATACACAACCATTTGATTTTATTACTATCGAACCCATATTACTATGTATTTTTACCTCTGTAAGTTAATACTCAAGCGACAATTCTCTTAATAGTATATATGTTACATTCTATATGATCAAGACGACAATATCTGTTAACTAATTCTATGTGATTTCACATATTTATATATTATACAATTGAATTTGATGATTCAACTTGATTACCTTGTTTTGTCATTTTAAACTCTTATTTAAGTATGATACTGCAAAAAAAAAATGTCATATTAGGTCTTAATATTATTAACTAGAGACTTTAATTAAATCTAAATTTAACTGTTTAAAACGTTACTCCCTAGTAACATTTCATTTCAAATAGATGTGATTATAGCAATATAATTTTTTAGACTTTTCTTGTTAACTAATTTGAATCATTTGTTCATCTTATAACTTTAAAGGAAATCAGGTTTTCCCTCAACTAGTTGAGTACTATTATATGTATTTGTTTTAGCTTCTAGTCTGAATTGCTTGGATTGGTTATCTGTATCTTGAATTCAGTTGAGTGACAATTATAATACATGGCATGTACTTTTGTCCCTCTTTAAAAATTTCTTAACATGACAATATTTAAATATTACTAATAAACTTTTTGAATATTTTTGCAAAATACATCTTAACAAATCTTTAATAAATAAATTTTATTGCAGGTTTACAATTATTTATAAATGGTTAAATTAAAATTCGTTAAATATTATTTACATTATAGATAATAGGCTTATGAGAACAAACATTTAATTTGTTTGAGATTTCATTTATATTTTATGTAAATCTAATACTTGTAATGTTTTGGATTATTTGAAACTTATTATTTTTATTTTAGTTTATTACTTCTAGTATTGGATATAAATCTGATGACTATAAGAATATTGAATTTTGAATTATTGGTATCTAAACTGTTATTCATAATTCTACTTTTGATATATGAATTTTTTATATCTGAGTTCTAATGCATAACTTGATGTCTGATTGAATGAATTTTTTTATTTTAAAAATGATCCAATTATCTATATTTGTGTGTATTTTTTGGACCTGCCATATGAACAATGAAGACAATAGAATTATATTACTTATTGTCGTACATGATAATTCATTCCATATTGCATTAGAGTTACACATTGATTTCTATGAATGATGAGATCTATATCTATTATCTAGTAACACATGAGATCTGTATCAATTATCTAGTAACACATTTATCATTTGGTCTTTTGATGGTATAGCCTACTTCATCTTAGAATAATGTATGAAAAATTGATGTCTTATTGATTTGAGTGATTGAAATATTGATTTGAAGGATTGAAATGATTTTGAAATTTCGGGTGGTCTAGTCATTAAATATATTTTAATTATTTATAGCACTAACATGTTTAGAACTACAAAAGTAATACGAAATTAGTCAAGCATTTATTTATTTTCATTCTATTGTACGCTATAATTATTATTCACACAGCGTAAGTTTATACATATTTGCTATTTTTTCATATCATTAGATATTTGTAGTTAGTTACTTTAATTTATTTCTTTTGGAGGATTAGTTTTATTTAATTTTGATATTCATTGAGTATTGCCAAAACTCTATATTCTTGGACTAAAATTTTAAATTATTAGCCTAGATTGTATTATTTGATTTTATTCTACAGAAACTCCACAGTTTATTTTTAGGACTTCTACCTATCATTTGAATTCATTATTAGTAATTTCTCAAAGATAGCTTATTCAAATAATTATGGTATTTTTAGTTTCTTTTAGAATTATATAAATTATCTAAACTTGCATAGATTAGTTAATCTTAATTTATGCGTTAGTTATAATTCTAAATTGGATTGTGACATATTTATTGACCCCATTGATATAAAATTATGGCTTTGCCATTATAGAGAAGACATTTGAATTGAAAGCTTTTTGGGTGGGAGATTAGAAAATTCAAGATGAAAAAATCACATTTTATTATAAAAATTATTCCGCCTAATGCTCAAATACTCTAAGGCATTGGTAATGACAATTTTAGCATAATCATTATACTCGGCTAATTCTCAAAGTATTTCCATTATGAAGCTTGCTTTTGTACCACTTTTTTTAGCTAATTATTATCTCTATTTGCAATAATTATCTCTGTTTGCAATAACCTTGTCCATAACAGCAAAAACCTCTTCATGCTGCGGGTAGGTCTCTATTAAAGAAGAGTCCTTAGTAACAAGTATATGCATCTACTCTTTAGGCGATCTCCTACTTGCTACTAGGCTTCCTTGCATCTTTTTCAACTTTGCAAAGATGTTTAATACTTTTTGGTTTAGACTTAAGTTTGTTTAAATAAAAGTAATAGTCTAGTTAGCCATTTATATACAAATAATAGTCAACTCATTATCTAATAAACTATTGCCAGTTCAACATTTGCTCTAGCTAAACTAACTACTAGTTAATAATATGTACATCCCCTTTAATTGGAGCTTGATAGAGATCGAACAAGTCCAACTTGGAAATCAAAGATGAGAAGACTAGATGTGATAATGATTTGGTAAAAATATCATCTAATTATAATTAACCAAAAATATGTTGAGGATGAACAAAACTCTATTTGAATTTGTTATGAATAAGATGACAAACAATCTCTAAGTGCTTTGTGCTTTCATGAAAAATAGGATTAGTTGTGATGTGTAAAGCAACTTGATTATCACACCAAAGAAGCATAGGCAAGGAGAATGAGAGATGAATGTTGTGAAGGTTATAGGCCATCCATTGAAGCTCACACACTTTGGTGGCCACACCACGATATTTAACCTAAATTGACGATCGAGAAACAATAGATTTTCTTTTATTTTCTAGGAGACAAGAGTAAAGCCTAAAAGAACATAATATCCAGTTAATGATCTTTGAGAATCTAATATAAGGCCCAATTTATAGCACAATAAATTTTTAATTAAAGAGAATTTTATGATGGAAGAGTGACTATTGTTAAGATATTTCAAAACATGCATAGTAGCTTCCCAAGAGAGGTGCGATGCAAACTAATAAATTGACTAAGTTGTTACACAACATGAGTGATGTTAGGTCTTGTTAGATTGAGATAAAGAAGATGTCCAATCAATCTGTGACATTGCAGGATTTAGTAAAGGAGTACCTGTTGTAGTTGTACATTTATGACCCTTTGGCAATGGAGTAAAATAAGGTTTAGCTCGTATCAAGCCAACATCTTGTAACAAATCAAGAATATTTTCTTTGGTTATCATAAGTACCAAATGCAAACCTTGCAATTCCAAGACCTAAAAAATACTTTGTATAATCTATATCTTTAATGGTGAATTTTGCATAAAGAAACTTCTTGACAGTAATAATATATGCTTCAAACGTGGATGCTCAAATTTTTGAAATATTGATAGCAAGATAATGTCACATCTTAGAATACACCACCAAAAGGTGGAGAAGGCATGAGAGAAAGACTAGGCAACCTTAAGAAACTCAAAAGTTTGGTGGCAGTGAGAAAATAATTAAGATTAGGATGTGTAATGATGATGCATCGACTGATCAAGAAAAATATAGAATATGAGAGAGAGAGAGAGAGAAGAGAAAGAATAAGAAATTAGAGATTAAGAGCTATATGGGAGAAAGTGAGAAAAGTAAATTCAAAATCCTAAATAAAATGAATTGAATCACTATTTATAATAATAGGAGATTGTGAGAATAATTAAATAAAGTAAGATATCGATATGGTATGATAGAAAATAAATAAGAAACGGACATATATCGTAAGTAGTACATGGTTGACATTTAAGCCCATTAAGAAAGATTAAAGACTTGGACTCTCTTTAATAAGTTCACTCTAAGCCCACCAAGTCAAATCTCTCTAAGTCATTCTGGTAATATGAAATTAATTTCAAAATTCTATCACTAATTTTGAACCACACATCATATAATTTGGATCATCAATAGTCGAAAATCTTTGTTTAGTTGTTCCTTGACTCAAACGTCTGATTGCAAGTAAAAAAAATAGTCAAGAATTAGATATGCAATGATGATGAACCTAGGTTGAGCACGAAACTTGAAAGTTTTAAATTTAAACCGAATAATTGAAGTAGATCAGATTGAGACTAAAAATTTATGATGTGAATAGTAAAATACCTTAATCAAATTGTACAAATTTCTTAATCAAGACAATACCGAAGTTATATTATCAAAATCAAGAATTGAACAATTGTAACTATTTCAAACCAAAAAAAAATTGAATTGAATCGTAATTTTATGATATATAACAGAAAAAACTGAACTGAATCATAATTTTATGATATACATATATATATATATATATATATATGTGTGTGTGTGTGTGTGTGTGTATTTTAATTATTAGTTTTACTAGTTGATCTATATAATATTAATAATTACTGCTCTTAATAACTAATAATTAGACTATTTATTAATTATTAATTATAAATTATTAGTAAATATTAAAAAATATTTTAATTTAATATTTAACATGCAAATTTATTAAATTATCACTTATTTATTTTAGTTTTTGAATAATTAAAAGTGAGAAATGTAAAAATTTATTTATTTTTAGTTTATAAAGATAAAAAATGAAAAGTTTAATTTTGAATAAATTGAAATAACCAAATATTCAAATCGAACATAACCATCTCGAAAAAATTAAAAAATCAAAACTAAACCATCCTAAATTTGTATGGAAATAAACCAAACTGGATTGAAAATTTAGAATAGTGTCGGTTTTCTATTTTTAAAATCTCTAAAATTTTAGTTCGATTTTGAAAATTTATAAATTTCCTATATGAAAGGAATTGTGCTCACCCCTAAATGCACCAATTAAGCAAGAAAAATATAAAATGAGAGCAAAAAGAGAGAAAAATGATGAAAACAAATAAGATAAAATGAATTGAAGGGTTATTTATAATGGCATAAAATTATGAAAATAATTAAATAAGATAAAATATAATATGACATGATGAAAACAAATAAGATAAAATGAATTGAAGGGTTATTTATAATGACATAAAATTATGAAAATAATTAAATAAGATAAAATATAATATGACATGATGAAAACAAATAAGAAAATGATATATACCATATATGATCGACATTTAAGTGCATTAATAAATGTTAAAGAGCTGAAGTCTCTTTAATACTTCATACTCTCAACTCATGAGTCAAATCTCTCTAAGTTATTTCAGTAATATAAAATTAATTCTAAATCTATGTCACTAATCAATATAAATTATTAAGCTCAGTCTTATGCTCAGTCATGTATCATTATTTTACATTATGGTATAGAAAAATGTCACATAAAAAAAATTTCTAAACTGAAAATTTGAAAAATTAACTATCATATAAAAATTTGAAAATAATAATTTATATAATTAAATTGCAAATGAAATAAAATAATTATATATAAGTGTGTGGAGAAACAATATATGATTGTGTTGTATAAATATTGTATTGCATAAATAAACTAAAATACATGAGGTATATTTGGCTAAAGAAAAAAGTGTCTTAAGATAAACTGCATTGGAACGCTTTGAACAGCACAAGTTCCTTTAAAGTTTTTCTCTTATTCAAAACGAAAATCCAACAAAACGAAGCATCAGCTTTTCAGAATATAACCTATAAAACTGAAAACATATTGGAGCTCCAAAAATTCCGTCCCACTCTCATGGTCAGACACAGTATTACTTGTACATACAAGTATTTAACAGGAACCATCGTACCAGTGCAAGATGAAGAGTACCAATGCACAGTTTCACCTCTCACAAACCTACAACCAACGCTCTCATGAACCTACGACCAACCAAAAATATAATCAAGAACATAGACCAGTGCCAGTGAGAAGGGATAGAGCAGGTAAGCCATTGAAGACGTCCACACAGGGAATGTGGTGCGGAAGCTAGCAAAAACACCCATCACAATGCACACGATAAAAATAACCAGGACTTCAGATGAAAAGTCCCATGTCAACCCCCTGACATAAACGAGAGCCAAGAACACCGACAAGCAAAGGAGATTATTCATGGTTGCTGCCCCATATAGCTGCAGCAATGAAACATAAGAAGTTAGCGTTACGCCCACCAGCTACTAGCAAACTCTTGATATATGACAGAGCGAATAAAACTAGCAAGTGTTACTTTCTTCTCAACTCCAGGATGTTTGATTAAACATTCAAATTAATGCCCCACAGAAAGTTACCTCCCAACACATTGTGCAAGACAGTTTACTATAAAACTGAAAGAAGATAAAAGTTAATTTTCTTTTATGCACTACTTGAAAACAGTAAATGGTTATTTCAAAAGTAAAGTTTCACAAATGAACTACACTTTTTCAGCTGCATTATTGGAGTTATTTTCCAGATTTCAGGGTCTAGACAAAAGAACATTGGCAAAGACCTATGAGCGATACCTACAAATACTAACCTAGTCAACACATCCCAGTATCTATTGGTGATCAATCTCATGTTTCCAGTATCTATTGGTGATCAATCTCATGTTTCTTAGGCTATCCCTATCTTGTTATCAATGTGAACTTGGAAGCACTGACTATAAACTTGTATACAACAGCTATCAGCATTGCAGAATCAAAATATACAGTCTCTCAAATACCGCTTATGTCGTAGAATCTCCAGTTGAATCCATTTAGCAGATTATGAAAATCAATCAGAAGTTCGAAGTAATATTTTAGTTCTTTCTTTGGAAGACTGACATTACACTCTGGACGGCTAGGTAAAAATAAAATAGGATTAGCAGATTGTCCTTTGAATTTGCCATTGCTTTGGGAGACAGTCAACCTATTTAAGAAAATTGAGAAATATAATCATCAAGAGGGATAAATAAGAAACAAACCTCAGAAAATGTTAATGAAGCAGTTCTAGATGTCTTCCGACTAGCAAAGATGATTGCCGACACAGCTTCACTAGAGTTGGTAGCCAACGGCAGTGCAATAAATGAGATGAAGAAAGTAGGAATACTTGTTGCATCAGAGAAATTGTCGACAGCATCCACCAGCGGATCAGCAAAAACAGCAGCAATAACGGTACCCAATAACAACATCAAAACTGCTTTGACGGAGATCCATCTGGCATTTGCAACACCCTCTACAGCCTCATCAGATTGATCCTCCATAGGTTCCTCAGGCCCCAATAGAGCATGTTCTCTCCTCGTTTGCTGCAGCATAACAGTAAAAAATCATGAACTAAGAAATATAAGAGCTAGAGATAGTTATCATTGTACTACTTACCACATGAAAATTATTTAAGAACTTCAGTGTATAGGAGCCAGTGTCAGCTGGGGCAGTCCCCGATCGCTTTACCTCTTCAATCCATTTGGAGATACCATTGATAAACTCATCTTCATTGATAAAATTATCACTAGATTTATCAAAATCTTTCATTACTTTTTCTACAGCATCATCTCTATCAAAATTGATCTCTTCAAACTGAATTCCTACAATCAGTGCTTTCAATTCAGAAGCAGACAGGAGACCATCTTTATTCTCATCAATAGCATTAAACAACCTGTAATGGTAATGAATACCAAAGTTATGAGAGATATTAGATAAAAAGTCGGAACAGCAAAACAAATGACTGACACTTTGAGCATTAGAAACAACTGACTTTTTCATCACATTTGTGTCAGGTTGACCATCACGATTCAGGAGCCTTCCCAAAGCACGCTCTCGTAAATGTTTCAAAATTCCATATATCACATGTTTGTGCTTTGCATAAGCAAGTCGCCTCCTCTGGACCCATGGCTGAAAGACCTGCACAATTATATGTGAAAGGATATTAAAGAATATATGAGAAAAGGAATCCTGAATACTAAATTACAGTGAGTGCATTAAGTACGCATCATCTGCCTTGACCATATAAGGTACCAAAGTTTACCATCAGAGATGTACATCTTAACACATGGCTGCCAAGTTGAGAAATTCATCTATTTCTCACCGGCCACCATTTATGAGGACAAAAATTAAAATATTACATTAATGAAACCACATTATTTATATTGTAAAGAAAAAAATTTGATAAAACTTCTACCAAGTATAAATTTCTCAGGTCACAAGAAAAAGAATAAATTGAATATGCAAAAACCTATTGATCATTTGCATGTCACACTATGCACAAACCTATACTGACCGAAGCAACTGTTTCATCTCTTGGTCTTTTCCATTCTCCGTTTTAATCCCTTTCCCTTTTTACTTATTGTTTATTTGCTACATGTGTGTGTTCATTATAGTTCAAGTAAACACATCAAAGCTGCCTGTCTTCTGTTTTTTAAAATCAAAAAACAAATCAAAGATGCATTTGTTTCTGTTTTTTGTTTTCAAAATGTTTCTTGACAAACATGAAAACAATCAGATAAACAATATTTTTAACGTGTTAACTAGTATTTATTTTTTGAAATTTGAAACCAAAAAAATAAAAATAAAAAACAGAAAACTACAGCAGTACAAAACACACCCAAGTGCTATCATTTTTTATTGATTGAATAGCACAGCTTTTTCCTACTATCTTGCTTTTTATATTTAGTATGAGTTTCTTTTTAACTTATATATTTTTTATTATGAAACACTTGTGTTTTATAAAGTTGGATTTATTAGGCAAATAGATGTTTAAACGGTGAACTTATGGTCAGATAAAATTTAATTTACTCACCAAAGCTATGGGTATAAAAAAATATAAAATTCAGATGCATATTGTCATATTATTTCAAGGAATAGATTAATAATACAAAGAAAAGTTACCTGATAAAGACAATAAGACATCAGCATTAAGAGTGATAAAATAAGCGCAATCAAGACTGCAAAATGCCTTCCTGAAGTTGAATTGAGGAGCTGTGGTAGTTGAACAACAATAAATGGAATAACAGATATAGCCATTATCCTTGCAGCATAGCAAGTCCAGATATCAGTACTGACACCAGTGCCTGCAACATGATAATTTTGAGTGTGAAGGCGTGCAACATACTGATGTGCAGATTTAAATTTGCAATTAAATAGGTAATATGAACAAGAATATCTAGATTTTCAGAATCTAGAATTCACAGATATGTAAAAACTAATTAATGTACTCTGAATGTTAACACTTTTTCTCTAATGATTATATCTTTATAATATTTGTGATATTAGATTTTCACATTTGCCTTGATGCAACATTTGAATATCTCTACCACCATCCTAACTCTTTCAATGCTAATGCTAGGGATAAGCATGGGACAGATAATGCCAGGGTTTTGTAAGTCTCCACTCTGTCCCAAAAGTTCAAGACACCACTTTTGAGAGATCCACTCCCATTTTGATCAGTAGAGAGATCCATTCTGAATTGCCCCGATTTTCATAACAATTCTGGATGGATAATGGTACTTATGGGACTTGCATGTTATTCAGAGATCATACTTAGCTTTAACCTTTTCTTTCGGAAAATAAATGAACAAATGAAGTAGTTTATCACTCAATCACTTCAAGCAAGTCGTAGTTCTACACTAATACATAATTAAACTTTAAATCTAAATAAAAGACCTTTATAATATGAAATTAAACTGAAATTATGAAAAAAATAATTTATAATATCAACAAAAATTTATAGCATTAGCATTCTTTCAGCAGTCAAACCTTAAACATCAGCAGGCAATAGTCTAAAGGTTATGAGGTCATAGTTATTGGCTAGATGGACTAGAACCTAGGCGTACTTATTTTAAAAAAAATACTTAATCAACATAAAATATTAATTCCAATTTTAGAGTTAGTTTTAAACATTTACTCGTCATTTGTCCAACAATTATATATAATATATCCACGTTGTTGTTTTACATAATAGAAATCCGCCACATCATTTAAAAATTTTGTCACACATCATTATTTTATGTTACAAAAAACTGTCGCATCAAAAAAATTTATAAACATGAAAACTGTCATATTAAGAAAAAAGTTCTAAATAGGAAATTTAAAAAATCAACTACCATATAAATACAAATTTTAAACAAGAAATCAAAAAAAATTAAAAAGTAAAAATTCTAAATAGGAAACCAAAATTTTAAAATGTGTTAAAATGCCCCTACCTCTAATCATAAATTCATTCATATCATTAAGATAATAATCTTTGCAAACTTGGACTCAATTTCTCTTGCAATCTCCAAAACAGGATTATATCATTTTTCTTTATGACTGCAAAAAGACATCACCACTGCATGCATATGTCTTTCTCAAAGATGTGCTATAAATTTCCATGAGAGGTTTATGTTGCCCTAGATCAATAAACATCTACATTTCCCCTTGAGAATATATTTTATATACACTTGATATTCATTTTATTCTTAGAACAGTAATTTCCTGCTTTCACATATGTATTTATATAGTTTGCAATGGTCTACTAATTTTATGCTTTATTATAACATACTTAATATCATCTGTTTGATTGATGATTAAGAATTCCTTCATTCAAGTTTAATAAATTTTCTCTTAAAATAGTTTCATAAAAGATTAAAAATAAAAATCAATAGATAATTTTTATCACAATCACCTATAAGTTTTGAAATATATAGAATAATATACACTAAATAAATAACTTTATACACTTCGCATCAAACATATGTTCTAGTAAATTTCATATTTTATTAGTTTAAATAAAAAAAAGCATAAGATTTTTTTATTTAATATCAAATTATTTTTATAATTTTATATTGCAGATATCTATTAGTAATAATATTATAGTTTACAATTTTAAGTTGCAGTAATTTGATTATAGCTAACTTATGTGTATTTATTATTAATTATTAATATAATAGAAAAATATATAAACTAAAACTTTTGAGTTGATTAAAAAAGACAAATCCTAAAAAAATATTTAAATCATTCTTAAAAATTAATCTCATAACAATAACATAAAAGGTTTAACAATATAAGAAACTCTTCACATAAAATAATTAGTATTCTTAGTTTTCTATATAATAAGAAAAAATTTAAAAAAATAAAAAAAATCTAACAAAAGAAGAAAAAAGTGAAATTATAAATTTTTTTATTTATCAGAAAAATTATATTGTTAAAATATATTATACTAATTAATTATATTTTTATTTTTATTTTTATTATTTTATTTACTTGATAATAACTTTTCATAAAATAGTAATGAATTTTAATTATTATTTATATATTTATTTTTAATCAATCAATTAATTAATTATTTGATAAAACTATTAAATTTATTAGTATAATTATACGCACAACGCGTGAGTTCACAATTAATTTAGTTTTAAAATTTTCATAGCATATACAATATTCAACACAAACTTAACATGCATGTCTATATATAATTTCAATTTTGGATTGACTCAAAATGATTCGGTACAATTTTTGAAAAAGAATTACCTTAAGATCTAAAACTACTCTACTTTCTCACAATCTGGATAATTCAATTCAAAAATGATTTCGGAATTTACTTTTGAATTAGAGACTTTCAATTCCATTGCTAATCCTATTTGGAGATTCAATTCAATTTGAAAATTTTCATGTATCATGCGCACCCATACACATTGTTGAAGCTTATGAATCATTTAGCTAACCTTAATATAATTTTAGTTTCATATTCTTTCATTTCTCAACCCTTATCCTATGAAATAGGAAAGCAACTATCAAAATTAAGTGAAGATAGCTTATTGAATTGTCATTCAAGCGATCAAGTACTATCCCCTTACTCAAGTTCCTTGAGCATTAGGGTTTTAGATCCTATGAAGGATTAAATGAAATTCCCAAAATCCACTAAAAAATGTATAGGAGTAATGTGACTCGCAAAAAAAAAACTTAGAAATTGGAATCAAAATGGATGATTTTAATTCCTTGTATTTGGTTCACACAAAGATCCACCAAAATCAGGGGAATCATTGATTCCCCCCTCCTAGAGAATGGATTTCTATTTCTATGAAATCAAGCCAAATATGTATTACTTGATCAATCTAATAAATATTTAACATATGAAATATATAATATTAAAATTAAATAAATAAATATATGTGTGTGTGTGTATTAAATTGTTAAATTAAATATTAAAATCATATAAAATTAAAAATTCTAAATAATAACGTAATAGGAAGAAATATATAATTTATTAAAAATAAAAATAAAATAAGTGATTTGATTCCGATTCTCCTTACGAACCAAATATCACAAAAAATAGTGATTTCGTTTCCAATTTCTATTCCGAAGCTTAAGCCAAAGGGGGCCTTATGACTCCTTACGAACCAAATATCACAAAAAATAGTGATTTCGTTTCCAATTTCTATTCCGAAGCTTAAGCCAAAGGGGGCCTAGATTGCTTAATTTTGCCATTACTTAGTAGAAAAAATCCACCCTAATGGAGTCATACCCTCCATGAATTTTGCATGACTTTGTTTGTTGCTAACAGGGGTGTAACCTGTACTTCTTGCACTTTGCAAGGGCTTGAAATTCTAGTTGGGTTTCAAACTATCACACAAGGTTCTTCAATTGTGGACATCTGTGGCCTAATCCTACTTGATTTCTAAAATTTTCAAATAAATAACTAAAGAACCAAACAAATGCTACTATCCTCTTCATGGTTTCAACAACTAGTTTATATTTTTACCAAGTGGGATGAGGTTATTTTTTCATATATAATTCTAGAAATTGTAAGAAGCTAACAAACCAGTTAAGCTCAATCCCTTTGTGTCCTGTCGATTTATTGCAACTGGACCAATCTCAGTCTCCCGAATGTCACATTTGCCAACAAGAATGCAGGATCCCCAAATAACAGTAAGCAGCATCACAGTTGACCCAGCCAACAAGCCCATTCCAACAGACACCTGGCTCTGCGCTGTTTCTGGACTACCAGAAAGTCCAGAAACTACAGACAAATGGGGAAGGTTAATCAACAGATCCAAAGAGTACTTTAGATTAAGCCACAAAAACAAGATTATAAGACCCAAAAGAAAAAAAAAAAAAAAAAAACTCCACACGATCTTAAATATGTTTTCATATCAGTTTATAGGAAATTAATAATACTAATGCTACATCCTATCAGAATTAACATTTCATCATTAACAAAGATTTTGGATTAAACTATTTCAACTATTTCCATGTGTAGGCATGATGGAAGAAGGCTGATACAAAATCACATTAAGGAATCTAAGGAATTATATGAGAGTATATTTTAGGGGGGAAAAGAAAGGTAAGGAGATTGATGAAAATGTATGCAGTCAAATATAAATGACGCTAATTAATTTCATTTTATTTAAAAGATTTTTAAAAAAAGTTTAAATTACTTAAAATTTTTATATTCTACTTTCAAAAATTTTTATATTCTACTCTTCAACCACAGATTGAGTTAACAAAAAATAAAAAACCTACTTATGTCATATATCCAACTAACAATATTCTAACACCTAAAATAACCATCTATAACTGCTAAGGGGATGTTTGGCATAGCTGATATACACTGCTGATAGAATAATGTCACCCAACAACTAAGTAATTATATTTGATAAACCATATAAAACAGTATCTGATAGTGTATACAATTTCAATCAACTGTTATTTTTATCAGTTCTTATTTGGAGCATTTTCTAAACCTCTATAACAGTAACTAATAAAAAGTCAAAAATATCCTTGAACCTTTGCAATAATAACAAAAAAAAAATTCAACATTATTCTTACTCTTTTATTATTCTTAAAATTTTATTATTCAACAATCAACTATAAATCATAATAAGTTAATTATTTATATAAAAATAATTTATTTTAAATTATTATATATAAGTGTTACAAAAAAATATATGCAGGATATTTTTTAATTACTAAAAATATGTTGACATATATACTAATTAACATTAACAATAAATAATTATTAAAATTTCATAAATATAAATAAATAATCATAGCATTTTAAGTTTTAAAATTATACTTTATAAACATATGTGAAAAATATATTATTTTTATTTATCAATTTAATATGAAAGTGTAAAATATTATATCGTTATTAGTCATTTTATGAATTAACAACTATCAACAATTACTATTAGCTATCAACTACATCCTTAGTTATCCCAAACAGACCTAAATAGTTTATCCTTAAAAAACAGTCATACCCTTATTTAATACACATACTCCGATCTTATTGACGATTGTTTACACGCTGTATGTAAGTTTCTCTGTAAGAAAAATAAGTATATGAAGTAAATAAGCGCAAAATTTTAACATTCATTACTCTATTTACATTATAAAAAAATATACAAATGAAATTAACTCATTAACATCTATTTATAGTTCACTTTTTAACTCACTCCAGTATATTCTCATGCAATGCTAAAAAGATTTTTTTAAAAAAAATTAAAGCTATCAATAAAAAATATAAAATTAAAAAAATAAACGTGTACCTATAGTGCAAGCTGAAGATTTTTTTTTTTTTAAAAAAAAGCTATCAATAAAAAATATAAAATTAAAAAATAAACGTGTGCGTACAGTGCAATCTGATGGATTCGAAATACGTGAGGCCACTTTAGTCAAATTCGAAACACCGCTAGGTTGTGTGTGCGCGCGGGAGCGTGGGTGTGTATAGGCAAATCTGGATAAATGAATAAATAAAAACAAAATAAACATATATCTATATATATTATGAAATTTGATATTTATTTATTTAGTTATTCAGATTTGGTGTCTTAAATAAATAAAACAAAAATTCCATAGCTTCTCTTCATTTCTTTCGTTCTCTCCCTTTTTAGGCAACCAATCAAAAAAAAAATTAAAAAGAAAACAAAACCCAAATGAAAACGAATCAAATATAACAGAAATGGATCAGATCAAATGGAACTGAATAAGTTTACATTACCAAGAATGAGCATTGCATCAGGAAGAGCACCAAGCATGGGAAGGAACAAGCCGCCGACGATTCCGGGGCCCAAAATCTCAAGCAAGAGCTCACTACCATTGGACAAGTAGGTAGCAGCTAAGAACATGAGGTAACCG
>CATIWR010603909.1:0-56344 GCA_949677035.1 Omphalea diandra | reverse complement strand
GACAAGGTTAATTTTCAAACTCTCTCCCATCATTTTTATAAAACTAAAAAAGGCGATTTTGGTCCTATTCAAGTTGTTCTCTAGGCTAACCGATATCTACTTTTGACAATGTAGAACCTATACTTATTAAAATGCCAAAACACACCACTTTGCCCAAGGAATCGAGGACTTTAAATGTTTATGATGACTTCAGCTTCAAACTCGATGAAGTGTTGTTCTTCTTTATTCCATCGACCATCTGGTAATGTCAGTGATGACATAAAGGATTTTTGTGAGAGGGATCTCGGGGATGCAACTTTGAATTTGTGCAATGTTGGTACCCAACAATCCTCATATATTGCATATTGCATGCTACCATCGCTAACCCATATCTTTAGACCTTTTTGCAAAAACTTCCAACCCCATAAAATGCTTCTTTAAATATATAAAGCATTAGGCCCTACCTCCATATGAAAAAACATTGATGTAGGGAAATACTACCTTTTTAAGACATAAACAATAAAAGATTGAGGTGAGGTAATATTCTACAAGCCTATTTCATGACCATGGCCTTATTGAAAAATTCTAAATTCCAAAATCCCATACCACCAGTGTATTTTGGTTGGCAAAGAAAAGACCATGTTTTTTAGTGTATCTTATTTTTATCATCACTAGTACCTCATCAAAAATTTACACACTTAAAACAAGTCATGGCATAGGTTGGCATAGATTGTAGCACTGATTTTATCAAGGATTCTTTATCTCTAATTAAGAATAATTTTGAGCTCTACCCTCAAAGTCATTTTACCACCCTATCTTGTAAGAACCTAAATTGCATCCGCTTATTACACATGGAAAATGTAGGAAACCCTAAATAGATTGTGTAACCTACCACCATCGGTATATGAAACAAGGATTTGATTTCTTCAATAATTTGCATAAATATATTTAAACTAAAGGACAACATGGATTTTTATCAAAGTTAATAGTCTGATGCTTCTTCACGTACTAAAAGGATCCCTTTAAGAGTGGAGCACTCATCCCTAAAAGCTCTACAAAATACTAAACTATCATCAGCAAAAAATAAGTGAGAAATGGTCAGGCAAAATAAAGATACCTTAACCCCATATACTGAATTACTGCTGACCATTAAGGACAAAATAGTTGATAACCCTTGTGCATATATGAGAAACAAATAAGGTGACAATGGGTCTCCTTGGTGTATCCTTCTAGTAGGAATAATGATTCCACTAATTTGGCCATTATAAACAACAAAGTAAGATACAAAGTGAATACATCTCATGACTAACTCCACCCACTTCCTATGAAATCCCATTCTATTAAGTATGCCTTCCATAAAAAAATTCATTCCACTCTATCATAAGCCTTACTCATATCTAGTTTAAGTGAAAGGAATCCCTGATTGCCACCTTTGTGATTTCAAAGCCAATGTATGCTCTTAAAACCCAGGAGAACGTTATTAGTTGTGAGGAACCTTAAAACAAAAACACATTGAGCTTCATCTATCATTATATCAAGAACTTGCTTAACAATTCCATGATTCAAGTTGTAAAAGTATGAGTTATCCACCATGGACAGTGGAATCAGAATACTCCATTCAACATTTGCAACAAATTGATCAATCAAGGCATCCTTGTTATGTTTATTGACCTATGTAAATCTTGGACCTTTGTGATAAACATTACGAAGACCACAAAAATCGAACGCATCAATAAGACTGGTCATTTGTGCTAAAGATCAGGGCATGCCGCCTTATTTCTCAAAACTTAGTATCACCTCATTAAAGTCATCCCCTATTAATCATGGAAGAGAAGTCAATTCATGAAGGTTTTTTAATCTATAAATTAATTCCCAATAGAATGATCATTTGTGGGACACATTATGCCCATATAGCCCAGTGAAGTGCTAAACCTAATTCTCATAAAGCACAACCAAATCAATGTGCCCGAAGGAAAAGGATTTAATGGATAAACCTACAGAGTCCTTCCAAAGCAGTATAAGCCCACCATTGGCCCCAACATTATCCAATACAAACATCCTATGAAAATTCAACATGTATTTAAAACTAAAACGCTAAGGTTGAGTTAATTTTGTTTCATAAAGAAATAAAATATCAGGACCTTTATCATGAACTAGTCACTTTAATTCCTTGAATGCCTTGGGGTTCCCACTCCTTCGGGCATTCCAGCATACACAATTCATGGCTCTCGATAGGGCTGCCTTATAACCTTTACCGATAATGTGTCAGTTAAGCCCTTCTCTCCCATCAATCTCTGACGTTTTTATGTTGTGCCCAACTAATTAGTTAAACAAGTATGACCTATCCCTACACCTCATTTTTTACCTTGTCCTGATACCTTAGTCTTAGTATTCTCCTATCTGTTAATATCCTTTATGGCCGAGGCTATTTACTGCTAGCTTTACCTCTCGATTGAATATAAGTTTTTCCTCTTTGGTTGTGTGCACGCTTTAGGTCCAGTTTAGACTTACCATTTGATATCTGTGTCGATGACTCAGCCTCGAATAGTAACATCTCCAGATTATTTTGTATCGGTATGTCAACTACATTTATGATATATCTTAACACCCATTCTCCCACCTTTGTCACTTCATCCATCTCTTTTGAAGAGTGCATCTCTAAATTATGTTCAAGATACTTCATATTTATTATTATCGTTGGGTTACTATCATTAGTAAAACCCTTCTTAAAGTTTTGCACTTCATCACCCAACTCCTCCCTCACATTTTCATCCATTATAGAAAAAATGTTGGTTTGGGTTTGTCTACCTTGTTTACTAATTGAATATTATGACTATATATTTTTTATGAAGGTAGAAGCTTTTATAGGCAAACCAGTTAAGATTGATCATGTTACGAACATCCCCTTACAAGAAGGGTTCATTGACGAAGAAGCTGTTGGGTTTTGTACAATAAATGCAGCGAAAAATATAAATTTTCTATAAGTATCCTACCAAGGATTCATGCGATACGATTAAATTGAAAGGAAAGGATGTGAATCTTTCCAATACATATGGAATATCGCAAATCTGTTGGAAGGTTAAGATGGGATTGACACTAGTAACACCCTACCTCGAGCTTGAAGTCAAATCAAGACGTCAACAAATAATGATCGTCTTCTGCAAGTATCCACACAAATATATTTTCTCAAAAAATGAGTTGTGTGCTAGCACTAGGGTTTCTCTCTCTCTCAAATATATATATATATTTTGTTTTCTAAAGAAAAACATGAAATACATTCTTTCATATTGAAAACCCTAAAAATGTGTATGTGTGTGTGTGTATCTTAATCGTTAAGATATTTTATGTCAATTGTGTATCTTAAAGGATACAAATAAAAATAATATCTAATTTTATTTTTAACCTTTTAAAAATAAAATAGATATCTAGAACAATTTTGATAATATTTTTAATTATCTTAATTATAAATAAAGAGAGTAGTAACCCAATTTCGCTTTAGGCCTATTCTACATGTGTGATCCTGTAGGTTCACATAATGTTGGTAGTTGCCCAAAATCAATTTTTGATCCATAAGTCATAAGTGGTCTCATGATAGTTCTTTATTTTAAAGTATTTTTAGGGCTATTTTTATTATTAATTGAGTCTAATTTAGGAGAAAAATACCAAATAACGTCACATTTTTAGTTGTTATTTTGAGATTTTATAGAAAATCCTGAAAACTGGAGCTAATTGATGAATTATGAGATTTTTTTGGTGTAATTGTGCAGTTTCAAAAGTTTAGGGATCAAACAGAAATTTAACTATTTAGGGACCAGTTCTGATATTTTTTCAGATAGAATTTCAGTCCCTTCTTAACACAATTTAGGAAGGATCCGTGCAGCAGATTTTTTAGGGAAGCTTCACCGGCTCCTATTAAAAAAAAGAAGGATTTATTATTATTCATGATTGGTGGAAGATGATGTTTTTCCTATTTTGAAAGAGAATAAGAAATTATAAATAGAGGATGAAGTTTTTGTTTATGATCATTATTTTTTTTGGAGAGAGTTTAGAGAGTTTTTGTTCGGTATGATTATTGTTCTTTAAAAAGAGTTTTGCTTTGTTTTATTTTTCTTTTTCTAGAGAAGAAGCTGTCCACAAGAGGAGAATTATTGGCCAACTAGGGATTTTATCATGAAGACTTTTCTATTTTATTTTCTTTTTATTTTGATGTTGGCTTGTAATTCCATTATGAACTACATTAGTTAGACACTTGGGTATGATGAACCCTAAGATGAGTTTTGAATTGTGATTTTCTTTAGATAATACAATATTTTCATCATTTTTATGGAATTCAATTGTGTTTGCTCTTTATTTTCAAGAATTGATATATCTAGAATATTGATTCTTGCCTTACAATTCTTTAAACTTAGATTGAGAAATCAAATTATTGAATAGATTTAACACAATTGAAAGGAGTTGCATGTATCCCTAGAGATAAGACAACATAAATCTTTCAGATTAGGGTCAAACCTAATAATGAAATTTAAGGAACTATAATACAATTTTAGGGGTTTTAATTAAGAAGAGATTCTAATTAATCAATCTAGAATTAGATGTTAATGATCTTGAGAAGGACTTTAACATACTAAATGGATTTCTACGGTTCCATAAACATTGAATTAGATTGTATTGTCGAAAAATCAATTTCTTAACAAGTCTTAGGGGGATTCAATACTTAAGTATCGTTTGTCATATTGGACACTTTTTTCTCTCTAGTTCATATTTTCATTATTCTAGTTTGTTGAATTATTTTATTTTAATTTTTACTTAGTTAATTAATTCACTTAAAATTATCGGTTAAATAATAGAGAAAAAGCTAACACTACTACTTTTAGTCCTTAAGAGATCAACACTCGATACTTCTATAGTATACTATATTCGATAGGTGCACTTATCTATTCAATCTATAGGTGTTGGCCTCAGACCGTATCATCTCTAGCTAGACATTACGACTACCCAAATTATATGAAGATCCATAATTTGACCTAACCTATTTCACAAGCTGTATTATAATCATTTTGTCATATTATATCTCAATTGAATATAAAGTATGGTTTATGTTATCTTGATACAATTTAATTCTTTCTCAATCTCTAAGTAAACTTATGTAAAATGACATTGACAACCTTTATCAATTCATTATCGCATGGTCATGCAATCTTTTCAGTCTAACATATAGGAGGCTCAGAGATATATTTCTCATAGAAATATATGAGGAACAAATTCCTTTTCAATCACTTATATTCTTCTATATGATTTACTCCATGTCCAATATTAATCTATATGATCATCTAGTTAAAGAAAATGTTGGACAATATAAAGAACATGAAGTTCATCACATGGGAATCTATGGTTATTTTCAGCTCAAAGGATTAAGTTAATACTATTGCATAAGACTCACTTATGACTAGTAATTCATGAAGTGTTCTCATAGTGAGTCAGTCGAATACAATGTTTTTTAAAAAATGTATCTATATGTTTGACTTAATATCACATATCTATGACTAGTAAAACATAATTATCAATCAAACACATATCAGTATTCATTCATTATTATCCCAACAATAATTCAAAAACATACTAGTCTTCATTCATTAATATCCCAACAATAATGTCTAACTAGGACAATTTAGAATAGAATTATTTATACCTAATAGTTTTACTATCAAGTCACATACTCATTGACATTAGATATAATTAACTATTCATGAAATTTATAATTTAGCCATAAAAAATATAAAAAAGATATTTAATAAAATTATTATTAAAAAAATATTCATTATAAGAATTGGCCTAGAGCACATAATTAACACAAACATTAATCGATTTGGCACCACTATCACAATTCTGTGTAGTTATAGAGGTAGGTCCCATTGCCTTTAGCCAACTCCCATATACAAACTCATTATCACTCCCCATAGTGACAAAGGCAAATGCACATGACAAATCACCCCACACCTGAAATAAAAATCTAGTAGGCGTTCATATGTGATCACAACCGACCAAGATGAAGAGGCACCCCCCACCCCAATCTCAATCAACAAGCTTCTTTTAAGAGGTCAAAATACATTCAATCTAACACTAACCCTTAAATACTGCCCAAAGCACATATTCTTCTCGACCCTGTCCACTTCTAGTACCTCTCTAATCTGAGCACCAATTATTCGGCAATCTATGCTGTCATGAATCCTAGTGGTACATTATGCAGTTGGATCCAAAAGGGAGCAAGCTCAAATCTCAGGTCAAAATTTTGTTAGTGCTTGTTAATCTTTGAGAGGAGAAGAAGAGCTTTATCGAAGTTCCATGGTCCCTCCAAAAGGATCCTATTTTGTTCTAATAATAATTGGAAATTGGAACTCAAGTATAAAGCAGTTCTTCCCAACTGCCTCCACCTCTAGTCCATGCATGAATCGCAAAAAGTTAGGAAGAGAATTTTTAAAAGCCTCCCAGTTAACCAGCTTCATTGAATGAACTTTACATGCTAAATAATATCGCATCCTTCTGTGTGCATCTAAACATCCAGCCAAATCAATTTTAATGATAGTCGTCTCATTGCCATCCGCTAAAATTAACTTTTGGCATATTCGACTCAATTCCTCCGGATCCATCAAATCAGATTCAAAGACTGTCAACCAGTAGATGAACGAACACGACAAACCAACAAAACCCTACCAACAACAGTAGGAAGTCAGCTCGTAGCCACACGAGATTGTGACCTCCCACTAGAGATTCAGCCGACTAGAAACCCTAGCACTTTGTTAAACCCTACGGGAGAGTCCCTCTCTCATCTAAAGTTTCATTCTATTTATTGGTTTTTCAAGTTGCTATTAATCTTTACTATAAGATTTTGAAGTCGTTCACATCTTTTTATAAGGAAAAAAAAATTACAAACATCAAACCAGTTTAAAAAGTTTTATATATTATTTTGAGATAATTGCATTATTTTATAATATTGAATAAAAGCATTTTATTATAAATTTTGTCAAAGATAAACAAACTGATCATAAAAAATAAATTTTAAAAGATAAAGGAACAAGTTAATAAAACTATAAATTTAAATGCAAGCTAGTAACTTTATACAATAATACCTTTACTTGTTTAAAATATTTAAAATTAAAATAGTAAGCAAAAATCTTTCTATATAAATTATTAAACAAATATTAAATAATTAAAATATAACTAACTATTAAAAATTAGATGGAAAAATAAACAAAAAATTAAAGTTATATAAAATAAAATTATATTTGCACTTGAATATATAAACTTAATAATATTAAAAGATATATTTATTTGTTAAGCTAAGATATTTTGTTTTTGATTGTTTTTCTATTATTTTATACATATTGCTTGATAAAAATATTTTAAACAAATATATTAAGTAGATAAAGGTACAATTGCCATTTTAATTTTTTAATTTATCTTGAGACATATTAGATTAGACAAGGCAAGTGACATATGTTGTCTATTCTCGCTAGTTTTGTTTTCTCGTTCACAAGCCAAACGCATCCAGAAAACGAGATCTAAAACATTTGGGATCGATCCTGAGTAGGAGATATAGTAAGATTTCCTCAACGTCTTAATAAATTCCCCATTTCTTTGCGTCTTGCCAGCATTTTTCCTGGAGCTGTCCAATCTTGCTTTCAGCTATTAATTATCGATCCAATTTTGTCATACTCGTCCAAAAGATTGGAGTTTAACATGTTATTTGAACTCGGATATAAGTCTCAATTCATTAATCATTGACTTGGATTATTGAAATTTCAAGTCAAATTAAAGGCTAAAAAAAAATAGTAAATAGTATGAGATTTATAGTTTGAATAAAAGTTAATAATAAAAAAAACTTGTGCTAGGTAATTTCATAAGAATTTTAATTTTAGACATCTAGAGTGAAGTGATATGAAGAGATAATTTCTCACCCAACTTGAAATTTTGATTTGAAAGGAAATTTGAAAAATCCAAATTTAAAATATTTAAAATTTTGAATCAAATTTGATTGATCCTAATTCGATCCTTGAATTAACTCAAATTCAATGCACAAGTTAATATGGATGATCTTATTTAAAATTTTAAAAATATTTAATTTTAAAAGTTAAAATGATTTTTTTATTTTAAAAATTAAAATTATGAGTGACCTAAAATGATTCAATTTAAAATTTAAAAAAAGACTCGAATTTCTTTATATTCTTTGACTCGAATACTTGATTTGACTTGACTCAACCTGCTCGTAATCCAAAATAACACAACTTGAATTCATCTGAAAAAAATCTGATCTAAAATCAAATTGACTTGAAAAATAACCTAACCCAAGATTGACTTAGTTCAAACTATCCGATTCCATATTTGCTGCCTCTAAAAATGATAAATATAATAGTTTATTTATTTGTCACAAGAACCAACATATGTAAGTGATACAGTGAAAGCTTTATGAGAAATATACGTGTAAAAAGGTCAAAATAACTCTCAATAAAGTTGCTGATTTGCACACAAATATCAAAGATATAAACATGAAAATGCATTAATTCTTACAAAAAATATCAAAAAAAAAAATTTTTAAAGGAAATTCTTAGTAAATTTTATTCCTGTCAACTAAAAAACTCCTCTATAAGTAACAGAGTATACCCCATATATAGAGAGATTCTAAATCCAACCGTAAACAATAATTAACTTAAATAAAAGGCATAAAGAAAATGAAAATTTTTCTTTTTGTCAATACTGCTTCTAAGGCCAAATTTGAAAAATATATATTAAAAATAGACCAAAAAAATTAAAATATTTTTAAAATTAAATTTCTATTAAAAGATATTAAAATTGCAAATCTTTTCAAAAACGGTAAAAAGAAAAAGTTGAATTTGAAGGCTGAAAGAGATGACGAAATCTGTCTGAAAAATGACAGACATCACAAATAAAGTTTGTGAATTTTAATTGTTGGCTCATTTTCCATTAAAATATAGTCTGAAAATATCAAAAACTTCATTTTGAAAGATCATCAGAATTATAAAAATGCTATTAAATACTATGA
Source organism: Omphalea diandra (assembly GCA_949677035.1). Lineage (NCBI taxonomy): Eukaryota > Viridiplantae > Streptophyta > Magnoliopsida > Malpighiales > Euphorbiaceae > Omphalea > Omphalea diandra. Next base: position 47,307 of record CATIWR010603909.1, on the reverse strand, counting down.
TTCCTATCCTATTCAATCGCCAAGACACATTGTGCAGACACATCAATAAGCTTTATTTTGATGGATTAAAATATTTAATTAGATTCATCCGCTACTAGAACATTGTAATATTCAGACTCTAATCCACTCATTATTTAAGTTATTGAAACTGAAATTATGTTAAATTAAATGATTTACTAGTTGAATTGAAATTAGAATATTGTTTTACTCATAAATGGTCTTGTCTAAGTTTGTTGTATATTAATATTGATATAGATGTGTAAAAGCCAATTAATTAGATTATTATTTATTTTGCTTAAAAAGGTATGACCTTGCAATCTGGCAAAGGTTCAGCACTCATTATAAGGAAGATGATAGTCATGGCCTCATGATCCACAACGACATCGAGTGTATTGTGGACTAGAAAAGCAGCAAGATAACGTATGCTAGGAAAAAGAAGATAGAAAAGCTTCGATTCTATTATTCTTTGTGAAGGTGTACTGTTGATATAATAATCCTACGAACGCTTAATTAAGAAAAAAAAGAAACATTTCTTTAACAGCGGCATCAGTCACCAAAATCTAACAGGACTTGGCTGTGTTTGCCAATGATTCTGCTCTTTTGGCGCTTTCATAAAGAAAGAAATTAGCTAGTACACAAATATTGATGGTGACTCGTTGAATCTCCTCTACATGCCCAATAACAATGTGCCTATTTTTTTTTTGCCCTTTTAAAGAGAATATCTTTATTATATGAAAAATATTATATTAAAAGAAACATTACTGCTTTATGTTAAGGGATAACTGTTCTATCTTGTAAATAATTAATTTTATCTATTACTTGTTGATAAAGATAGGGCATGTATTATGTAACAATGCATATCTTCATTGATAAATTAAGCGATTATATCTACAAGCTATTATCAAACGATACTTTTTGTAAAGCACTGTCAACTTCAACATGTATCAGAGCAACCAAAAAATAAAAATAAAAATTTTTTTCCCTTTATTAAGAAACTTGGCGATCTCCAATGCATATGCCACTACCACTCTTCCTGTTGTTGCAACCACTACCACCAAATCAGCTGTTACGGCTTCTCTTCCACCACCACTGTCCTCTTCTGCCCACCATGCCTTCTCAATAAAACTCACATCCCACAATTACTTCACATGAAAAACACAATTTCTTATATTGATGGACACTACTAGCTCTGCCACCTTTCGTACCGTTAACCACAAATACAACAAAGATGGTTGGCAATCCGGAGGATGAAAATTAGTTTCATAAAGTGTTGATGTATTTATGCAGTCAGTAATTTGTAATTGGTCTTTCGATTGTTATATAGCTTTTAGTCACTGACATGCAATTAATCGTGAGTCACAGCAAAATGAACAATCAGTTATGTTAGCATTATCATAGTTTTAATAGCTTGTAGAAGACTCTTCTATGTTGTATATAAACTGATGATTATCCATTAATAGAGATGAGCTAATCATTCTATCATTTACTCTGTTTTTTTCTTGATTAACAATTGTTCATGGTATCGGAGCTTCAAGTTTTTAGTCTCTCATGCATTCTGGTTTAACTCCAAATATCTCTTGATTCTTCAATGCAAGTGTTATTTGCTTATAATTTCTTAATTCACTAAAATTAATCTCAATTGATGAAATACAGTGGAAATTGAGGTTGAAGATCTGGTAATTATAAATGTTAGAAATACATTTAGAAATTCTATCTCCAATGAAGATCCCTTGTCATTGCAAAATTCTGATAATCCAGGAGTTGTATTGGTCAGTGCACCATTAACTGGAATGAGTAATCTTACATGGAGTTGTGCAATGAGGCTTGCGTTAGGGGCAAAAAACAAGTAAAGGATTCATTGATGGTAAGATTGATCAATTAGAAGAAGGTGATCCTAGTCTTGAACAATAACAGAGGGTATTGTATGATGATTTCTTGGATACTAAATTCACTATCAAAGGATTTAGTTGAGTCTTTCTTGTTTGCTACAACTACACAAGAACTTTGAACTGAACTACAAGAGAGATTTCGATAAAGTAATAGACCATTGTATCAAATCGAAAGAGAAATTTCCTCTATAGCACAAGGTAACTTGCATGTTGCAGTTTATTACACCAAATTGAAGAAGCTATGGAATGAGTTATCATCTCTAATGCTTGTAACACAATATACTTGTGGTGTTTCTAAAACTATGATTGAAATGAATAGTCTGAACAAACTAATATAGTTTCTGGTGGGACTTGATACCTATAATCATGTCTGTAATTTTGATGGAACCTCTGCCTAATGTAAATAAGGCCTATTCAATGCTTGTACGAGTTGACAGGTAGAGAGAAGTGCATATTAGAGTGCAGGATATAAAGGAAGGAAATACTCCATTGTTTAAGCTTCATGGTTATCCTGAGTGGTGTAAAGATTTCAAACAACAAAAATGGAAGCAATCTCAACAACATTTTGCAGCACAAGTAATTCATGAAAATCACTTGTCATACCAAAGATGATGAGTAGGCTCAAACTTTATCCAAGGCTATACAATAAGAAGTGATAAATATTTTAAGGGAAATGTTCAGTGAATGAAGCTTTAACTATTACTAATGCATTTAGAGGTAAAGCTCAAATTAGTACGAATTTAACTAACAATAACAATGTAGATACGTAGGTGATAAATATAGGAATCATACTTTAGAATTGTTTGATTTCTTTGTGAAAAACATTAGGTTTAACTAGTATTCCTACTAGATGGTAGCATTCAACTAGTTCAGAATATAGGTAACATTAACCTAACTCCTAAAATCATTTTGAAAAATGTTCTACATGTCCAACACATCAAGTACAATCTCCTTTCCGTAAGTAAAATAATTAAGCATGTCGATTTAAAGCCATTTTTTTACCCTACTTATTGTATTTTTTAGGACCTTGTGACCAATGAGATAGTTGTTATCGATAGAGAAGAAAGTAGACTTTACATCTTAAATTCTTCAAGTCTACTAGCTAAAAGTGGTGTTCTCACTCCTATAAATAGAGACTCTTCCTTGTTTCTACCAACAATGATATCTCCATTTGTACATATTCATATGATAGTTCCATTCTTCCTACTATACATACATCTACAAATGTGACTATTGATTCATCTTCAAGGAAAAAAAAAAGTTGATAATACACTTACTAATATTCTTGGAATAAAATAAATTTCAATCAATTTGTTCTATGGCACAATATATTAGAACACGTTTTTGTTGATAAAATGACTCATACCTCACAATTTCCTCATTTCATCGTTATGAAATTTATCAATGTGATATTTATTTAAAGTCCAAGTAATAATAAAAAAAAACTTTTGCTACTAGTACAATTATTCTTTTCATTTGTTTGATCTGATTCATGCCAACATATATGGAGGCCTTATAAGGTTCAATCTCATGGGATGCATATTACTTTTTAACTATTGTTGAGGAATACTCTAGAGCAACATGGACATTTTTAATGAATCACAAAACACAAACCCTATCTATTCTATCATAATTGGTTACCATGCTTGAGAATCAATTAACTATGACAATCTAAATTATCAGAATAGATAATACCAACAACTAGTTAGATATTTTAGCTCATTGTTATGTTAGCTTAGCTATTCTATTAGGAAGTTAGATAGTTAGTTAGTTCGCAAGAAATTAGTTTGTTATTAGGGAATTGATTGAGAAACTTCTAGCATTCTGCATATATATACTATGAGCACCTCAATTTTGTGACTGCACTGGAACAAATGAAATCTTGCTTGCGACTCTTAACTTTTTATCAATCATCGAAGGATCAAGAGGTCAAGAGTCATACATTGATACAACCCATTCAATGACACACATTTGGATCATCAAGGAATTCTTAGGAGCCTTCATAATAGGTAGGAACCCTTCTTGAAATCAAGTAGGCAAAAAGGCCAATATGGGTTAATACTTTGGTACTACTCTTAAAACTTGACTAGAGTTGCCATTTGACTTTGTTCAGAATAAAATTTCAAGTAAAGATTTTGAACCTAATAAATCAAGTAGAAGGCCTAACCCATCTTCTCCCTATTAGAGATTGAGTTCAAGAATTAGGTACAACATCAGAAAAAGTTAGGCACTTTCAAACTACCCAGACTTTGCAATCCAGTCTTCGAGTATCTTTGATTCATAATTATAATTTTAGCCATATTAATTAGTTAGTCCATTTTAAATTGCCCTAAACATTCATCTAGTGCTCATTCATCCATCCAAAATAATCAAATATTAAAAACAGGTACCATGGGAAGGAGGGTACACATGTGAACATAAATGGTGCAATCATGCAATCAAACAAATGAATCTAAAACATGCATTGGTTAACACCTCTAACCTTGAATCACTTAGGTAAAGTTAGAGAGGTTAGGCTTCCTATTTTGGAATAGTAATCTTATGGTTAAGAAATTAATTTGATAGAGTTTCCCCTAGAGTGAGGTGTATTTATAAAGTGAAAGGGGAGTAACTACGCCTCATAGCATAGATTGCACCCTATTCCATCTTCTCTCACACTCTCTAATGATAAGATCAAGGAATATTCTATAGATTAGGATTTGGGAGTTTATGTATAAACCTTAGGTTGTTTGTATAACCCTTTTAGGCTTGATGGATCACTATTCTAAAAGCTTCTTGTTGTTGGCTTTTATAGGCCATATGTATAGCCCTCTTTAGTTAGCTATACAACCGATTAAGTTAGTTGTACATATAATTATCTTACTCCCTCAAAGGCTTTCTTGGTTTAGATGTTTGAAAGGTAGGTTTGCTTCAAAGCCTTTTTCAAGCTTTTGTTCCCTTTTTAGGCATTTTCCCACATCATTTTAGGAAAGAATTCAAGTAGTTTTTCATCATTAGGCTTGTTTCTAATGGCCCAAAATCTAGTGCTCATATTTTACTGCCTACTATATGTGACTTAAAAAACAACATTTTATAAATGACTATTGTATAAAGCATGACAAAGCAGTCAACATAAATGTAAATACTAGAAAAGGATACACAAGCATACAATTCCCTTAGCAGCTCTTCTAGTAGGCAATAAGGTTCCTAGTAGCCCTCTAGTAAGTACTGAGGTTACATCTTATCTCCCGGTAGCCTCTGGCAGGTACTAGTGTGTGTGATCTCGTCATCAATGTTTTAGCAAATACTAAGGATGAAACCATATTTTAGTAGCCATTTAGTAAGTAATGGAAATGAATTGTCTCTTTAGCTGCTTTTTAGCAAACATTAAGAATGAAACTATGCTCAAATAATGCTTTGGCAAGTTTTGGGGGTGAATTGTCCTCTTAATATCTCTCTAACATATATTAAACTTCTTAACAATCCTTTAGTAAGTGCCAAGATTGAATATTTTCTTTTGGCAATCGTCAACCATTCACTAGAATAACCTTATATTTTAATGGCTCTTTTGGCAAGTTTTTGGTATGATTTTATGCTTCAATAATCTAATTATTATCTTTTAATGTTCTTGCGAGTTCTTATCCTTCTAACAAATCTTCTTATCATTCTCTTTGATGTTTTCTTTTCCTAACTTCTTGCTGCTTTTTTTTCTTTAATAATTTTATCATTCACTTTTGTGCTTGTCCGAACCTTTAGATATTTCTCAATTCTATCGGGTGTTTGCCCCTAGTGCGTATTAATATTCTCTTTTGTCCCTTTCTTTTCCTTTTTTCCTTTTTTTTTTTTCTTTCTTTTCCTTTTTTTCCTTTTCTTTCCCCCTTTTTTTTCTTTTTTGGCTCATGTGGTCTATACAAATAAGAAAATTATTTGCACAAACAATTAAATCAAATTGGAGAGATACTCAAATTAAAAGCATGGAAGGGCATTAATTATTTATATAAACAACTAGGTTTTTTGCAAAGACAACCTGGGGTATATATACCCTTTTGACGGCCAACACATGTCATTTGCAATCTTTTACCGAACTTTGACCTTTCCTCTCTTTTCTTTTCCTCTCAAGACTTTTAATTTTAGGCCCCTTTTTGCTTCTCGATACTATAACCCATGATGATGGCCCATGCCAAATTTCAATGACGCTGCCCTTGGTAACGTTGAGGCTGATTATTCTTTTTATGATGGGCTTGCCACTTTGATGTCCTATCGCGAGTTCACGTTGATTTCTCTACTATGATATGTGCGTCCTAAGACCTTCCCGAGCTGAGAGCTTCTACTCTTTTTATCTGTATGACCCTTCATCACAGATTCTCGGTGTTGCTTCGGACGTGATAGGTCCTTTTGACATAATAGGTCCAGACTTTGCTCTTTTATTTTCTAGTTTTTATTTTTATTTTATTTATACACCTATCAATTTTCTTGATTCCCTATTTCTGTATGTAAACACTTCGGTTACTTATAAGGAATTGATTAAGTGTATAGGATATATACCTTTAGATTTTTGAGATGCCTATGGTTCACAAGACTTTGCTCAATTTTGTCATGCTTCACTTGTTTGGCTATCATTTTATTTTTATTTATTATTTTAAATTCTTGTACCCACAAGCAAAATTTTGGGTTAGTTGCAAAAATAAATTAGATTCATAGAATTCATACTTATAGACTTTTATAATGTATAAAACCCTTGGAAATTTGCCCAATATTACGGTATTTTGTCTGTGTATGATTATCAATTTGATCCTTTTTTCTTGTATCTACATATGAACATTTATAATAGTTTTAAAGAATTGACCTAGTTTACGAAATACATATCTGTGAGTTTTTATGATATTTTATGACTATTTCTTAACTAATCCTATTCTTTTGATTTTGTTGGTGCTAAGCTTCTGGTTTATACTTTTATTGAATCCATTCTTTTTTCTTTGAGTTATTGTTATTTATGTGTTTTTATTATGTTGTCTGTTGTCCTTCCAGGTGAGACTACCTTTCACAAAAGCGATGGGTCAATTGTACCTTTTGCCACTTAGTTTTGGCCATTGTCGCAATGGGAGTGTGATGGGACTGCCATAATCAGGCTCTTGCCTTTCTTCACTCTTCTTCGTAATAGGGCTTCTAGGAACGATGGCTTCACCATGCAGTGCCTAATGGAGAAGTAGATGGATACAAATTGTAGCTTCCACCTTCCTCAACTTGACGAGATCACATTCATGCTTAGGGATTTTACTTGCATAATGGGCATACGGTGCTCAGGTCAGCCCCTTCCTACCAACAGTTGCATTTACACCGAGGTGCTGTAGCGAGATTATATCTGCAACATGTTAGGGTTCCTTCCCGATCTAAAGGGGAAGAATGCCTTTATTCAATCGAGCATCATAGCAAGTGCCCTTGAGGCCAAGAAGGATGATCAACAGGAAGTGGTGGACCAACTAGCATAGAGCTTCTTATTTTATGGCCTATCAAACTACCTCTAGAGGTGCAACCAAGACTTGCCAGCCATCAACAATGTAGGATCTACATTTGGCAAGTTAGCTTGATTGGGGGTCTACTGTTGTGGCCCACTTGCACAAGTTCTTATATAGATGTGTCGTAGGTTATCATACCTAAATGACACTTGGCAAGAGTTGAAGGTATATATTATTTAACTTTTTATTTTCTTTTCCTTTTTTTACATCCCTTACATTTTCTGACAACTTTCTTTGGTAGGCCCAGGCGATAGAACCAGGCTTAATAAAGGGTGATAATCCTCTCCTAGATATGGAGTTCTGCTATCCCCATTTTTTTTTGCTGGAGTTGTAGGAGACACTTAGAGAAGGTGATGGCTACCAAATGGACTTGCCTAAACACGCTGCGATAGGATCAACTATGTTTTCCTGCATATAAAATCACTTAATTAACTCTTATAGTAATTATGGTAGTTAGGATGATTATAGTGCATTTATTTATTGCTTCTTGCAGTTTTGACTCGATTTTAGAAGGCCTTTAGATACTAAGTAGGGAGCTAGTGGAAGCTAAGGGGCACTTTTACAAGCGTAAGCTTCTCATAGGCCCTTTCATATGGGCGTGATACCTTAGGGAGTAGATGGTCCTATAAAGAGAGGGGGTCGATGTGTGCCCAATGCCCAAGGAGCCTCCAACACATTTGTTTAGGAGCACCAACTTGAAGGACGTCGACTAGATTGTGTATTGGTAGAGAGTGCCCAGCAAAGAGCTTGTATTAAGTGTCATTGGGTGTGGGAGTTTGTTGGAGACATCCCTTTTTGGGGTGCCACTTGCGTACATTTAATCTTACTAAGGACTAGAGGCCCGCGCTAGAATAGTGTTGAGGTGATGGGGAGTCACTAGGGCAAGGTTAGAGAGGATGTCATCTGATCCAGAACCTACGTAGGGGATTCACAAAAGGGTGTATTTTAGAGTCGGTGAGGCTAGACTCAGTGGTGGCAAAAGAGCTAAATCCTCTACTGGACAACATGGTAGAGTCTTGTTGCACCTTCATCATTAGTGCATTAATGTCGTTGCAGTTCAATCGATTATTTTGCTCCTTTGGCCCTCCTACCACCCCACCCGTATGAGTTTCTTGACCTTTTTCTATTTTACTTTATTGTGTATTATTTTATTATCGTGATAATGTGTATGTACAAATCCTCTATGTCCAAGTCAAACACCTTGTGAACTTAATTACAGCACTAAAGAGGACATATACCCAACACACTCACAAGTTATTGGTAGACATAATTATTTGATGTATGCATTCATTTGAGTGTTCGTGCATGCGTGTCCTAACCACCCTAACCTTTTATTTACTTTTGTCTTTCAAGAGGAGATCTGCCAAATGGCAGGAGCTGAGAGAGGTATGCGTCGAGCTTGCCAATCTACAGGCTAGCTTGGAGTCATCCATTGTTGATGTTATAGAGAAGGATGAGTATTCCAAGGAGGAGGACTACGATGTGGCCATCTGCCTCTGCCTTAAATTTTTTATTATCTTATTTTTATACTAGTTTTGATAGGGAACTTTTGTACTTTTTTTAGATTATTCGAAAAATGCTTGGGTATTGTTTGCCCCTTTATTTTCTTGCTATTTTGGATGCTTGGGCCTTGGTGTCCTTATTTTGTCATTTGCATATTGACTAACTCATTTATGATAGACCATTACAAAAAATAAAAAAAATAAAAAAATAAAAAAATAAAAAATTTTAGAGACCGCACAAAATGTGTATGCAAGTGGTTAACTACGTTATTGACGATTTTAATGTTCATATTTTATGATTATTAAAACTATAGTTGCAATAAATTTAAAAACCATAAAATGAATGTGGTCACTAAACTAGCGACCACATAATTTAGTCTCTATTTAGTGATCATATTATGTGGTTGCTAATGTAGTCACTAAATGCTAATCATAAGAGACCACAATGACCATTTAGAGATCACATTAAGACCACATCATATGATCTCTATTTAGAGACTATTTTTAGAGATTTTTTACTAATTTTTTATATTTTAAAAATTATTTTATATAATTTTTTAAAATAATGTTTATATTAATAATATTATTTATATAATTAATTTTTTATTTTGAAAATTTAATATTGAATTTAAATATAAAAATTAAGATTAATAAATAATCAAAACTTTTATATTAGAAAAAATATATATATATTTACATCTAAATCAAATATACATCACATTCAAAATAATAGAAAAAATGAAAGCACAATTACAGTCTCAACGTTGAAAACAAAACTACCTTGAAAAATAGGAATCCCTCCATTAACATTTATGTCATTGTTATAATAATTTATAAACTCTAACAGAAACTCAAAAAACTAAGTTGAACTAGTAAATAAACAAATGCATTCTTCAGTCCATGAAAACTGCAAAATAGTTGGACAAACAAGTATAGAACATCATTCATAAAATAGTCTAAAAACGAAAAAAGTACATAAAAAAGTTAATTATTTATGCGACTTATGATAGGCCCAATAAACTTAGAGTAAATATATTTATTTACACTTGATATAAATATAGTCATATTCTTTTTACACACATGAATTTTTAATTGATTTGGTGTAATATGTTAAATATAAATAAACTAAATCCATACAAAAATGTATATTTTCAATTTCTTAATTCTCACTAGACTTTTAAAGAAAAATTTTTATGATTTAAATTTGACATTTTCTTTTTTCCTATGTATAGATAGATAATCAATTAAAAACATATTACTTATCACATTTATACATATCTCAAATACTTCTATTGCATTTATACTAATAATAGTATTATAAAGTGCATAGATATCATTAATTTCATATTATCAGCATAAGAGATTTGAAGTCTCAATTTTTTAGAAGTATTTCTAAATTTTTTTTTTTTATGACTTTCAATCGTAATTTTTGACTAAGTTCATATAAAGGATTTGGGAAACAAAAAGAATGAAGAAACTAATCAATTTGCGCTTGATTGGCTCTATCATGTATGAAAATTAAAATTGGTACCAATAATTAATAAAAAAAAACAATGAAATTATTATTATTGTAAAAACAATAATATGATACACATTTGAAACTTGAACAACCTAATTTTTATGCTAAGTATGAATAGAACCAAGAACTTAAATGCATGTCTTCGCTGCACATTTCAAATCGCTTTTCACAACATCTAAAATGGTGCTTTTACAAAAAGCAAGCTTCAACCTTGATGCCATTGCTCAAGAGACTATGTCTATGTTTTTGTAGAGAGGACAGAAGGGAGTAAAGAAATTTATTTATCCCATGTAATTGTTAATAGCATGCACTCCTAAGCTTATAAGAAGTTCAAACCATTTATTTAAATTAATTTGTATGCTTGTAACGTATTATCATTGCACAAGCAGTATAACATCATTTAAATGGAAATGGAAAAGAACATCAAAAGGTGTCTCAGCAACATTTTAAAAACATATACATATTGAAAGACTAGAAAGTGATATGAATAAACTAGAATCTAACCTCTTAAATTATAGAAGAATCCAGTGGAAAAAAAAAGAAGTAATTCAAGCAATCATTCGGCTTGAAATAGTTATGCAACAGGCTGTCTAGCAACTCCACCAGCTGCCACGACAATGAAAACTTATCAACTCAGACTTGTGATTCTCAATAAAAATAATTTAATCAATTTCACACTACAAAAATCTGTCGGGTTAATAACGAAATTTTTCATCCCCAAGCCTGCTTAGCGATGGATTAATGATAAACTTTTGTCCATTGCTAGGGTAGATACGGAATAAAATTTTTTATAGCTAAAATTCTATCATTATTCTATAGCTAAACTTAACAACGAAATAGTGATAAAGTTTTTCATTGTTAAAAATAGCGACAAAATTTTAGTGGCGAAAAAATTTGTCATTATGCTGTTCCTAAACTTAGCTGCAGAAATCTCCACCGCTAAGGTTAGCAATGGAAGTTCCATCACTAAGCGACAGGAGTTCCATCACTAAGCTTAGTGATGAAACTTCCATCGCTAAGCTTAACTTTGAAAATTTTTGTCGCAAGTCCATTGCCGGTTTGACAGATTTTCATCGCTATAAATTTGTTTAATATATTGTATATTAAATTTTTATATTTATTTTATATTTTACACTTAAAAATTTTTATAAAAAATAATTATTTATTATTTATTTATTTAATTTAAAAATTTAAAGTTAGTAAAATTAAAACTAATAAATTTATCATATTAATAACTTGACTATCATAATTATAAATTATCTATTTATTGAATTTGAATGTTAGTACATTATTAATTCTTTAAATCTTTAAATCTAAATATCTATATGTTATCAATCATAAAATAAACAAATCATAAAAATTTTAAATTGAACGTTAAAAAGCATAATTCTAGATAAAAAAAAATGAAATTTAAACTACACATTTTGAAGTAACAAACAAAATTAAAACTTACATATTTTTAAGTAACAAAAATATTAACAATTACATATTTTCAACTAATAAAATATTCAAATTACATATGTTAATTAACATATCAATAGGGAGAATGCAGTGGTGGAGGAGTCAGTGGTGGAGGAAGCAATGGCGGGTGGAGGAGGCAACAACATGAGTAGGAAAAGGTGGAGGAGAGAGTGTGTGAGGATGAGAAGAAGAGAAGAAAAAATAAATAATAGATAAAAAAAAAAAAGTAGAGAAGTAAAGGGACAATGAATGAAGAAAATTATATGAAAAATGAGTGGAGAAAATATAGGAGGTAAAAAGTTTTAGCGATGAAATTTTATATCGCTAAATAATCGAAAAAATTCAAAATTTTTATTTTGGAACCAAAAATTTAGTGATCGATAATGAAATCCATTACTAATTTTTTTGGCTAAAAAATTTTTAAAATTTTATTTTGGAGTCAAAAAATTAGTGATAAAAATTACATCACTAATTAGCAATGAAATTGAATCTATCGCTAAACAACTTTAAAATTTTTATTTTGGAGCCAAAAATAGTGACAAAAAATGTCGTCGCTAATCCTTCGCTAGGCTTATTGACAGATTTGATTTCATCACTAGCTAGTAACGGTTACTTGTCGCTAGCTAGCAACATAATTATTCGTCACAAGGCTTAGCGACAAAAATTCTGTCGCTAAGTTCGGTTGCTAGGCCCATTAATATATATAAATAATTTTAAATACATTATACGTTAATAATTTTATTATATTAAGGTTTTATATTATAATTAAATTTTATATTAAAATTGAATATTACAATTCAATATTATATTATAATATCTTAATATAAATATATATAATTAATTTAATATTAAATTTACTATTTTTTTAATATTATATATTTTATATTATATTTATATTATTATACTTATATATTTCATATATTATACTATTATTTAATATCATTACTTTTATTATATTATAACTTAAAATTATTAATATTATTAATAATATTTATATTATAATTAAATAGCAATGGAAAACTATGACTAGAGATGGATTTTTCCATCATTACCTCAGCGATGGATATTTTTGTCACTAGTTCCATTGCTAGGTCTAGCGACGAAATTTTTCATCTCTAAGTTAGCGACAACTTTAAGTCATCACTAACTTGCAATGAAAATTTTAGCGATAGAAAATTTTCTTTGCTAAGTTGTCATCATCAAACTAGCAACAACTCGACACTAGTTTTGTCTGTAAATTTAGCAAAGATTTCTAATCCCTTGCTAATTTTAGAATTCCATAAAAAATCTGTCGTAATTTTGTCACTATTTAACTACGAAAAAATTGTGTTACTATATTCATCATTATTTTGGCAGATTTTTGCTGTGTCTTTTGACATAAACCTCCATTACAGACAACAGCAAAATGATCAAATACTATCATTACATTAATTTTATTAAAGCAACAAGAAAAATGGCAAGTGGAAAATCATAATCAGAAGCCCTTCTAGTTTTATGAAGGAAAGCAAAAGGATTCCAAGGATCAATGTGAAAGGTGGAAAAATAAGAGAAGAGATTCTCCTAAAATACTATTTTTACACATAAAATATGCATGTACATGTGTGTGCGTGCACACATATATACAAAGCAATAAGTTGAGAGTGCATGCCACTTTGATCACGACTGAAGTTGGGTCCAGGCCTTTCCATCGATGACACAAAGCACCAACATGATTCCAATTCATCCTCCCTTACAAATGAGATTGGAGAAAGTAAATCGCTCATACCATGTGAAACCAGACAAAACATGTAAGAAAGCAAAGGAGCAACTCAATCTACCATAGAGCAATAACACTCCTTACGTAAAGAGGTAGCACATAAAACATCCACGTGTGTTCATTTTTAGTATAGGAATATGACAGTAATTTAACTGCCCTCAACGAGACAAAATGGGACAGCATTAAGATCGCTAATAACTAAGACCAAATAAATTTATCAATCCTAACACAATTCCATTTATTGTTGCAGCATGATTTAAGGAAAAAAACGTATACTTTGGAAAATGTCTAGCAAACGTAATAAACAATTAAATTTGAAGAAAATGGACTAATAAGCTTTAGCAATGCCATTTGACAAAAAATTTTCTAATTTCATTAAGATATGGCCTCTCTTGAATGCAATTATTAACATCGATTACAATAATATATATGATACTTCCAAGTTTACATAAATTAAAAAAAAAAAAAAAACTAGAAAACAACAACCAATATCAAAATCATGAGACTTCATAATTGTAAAAAGTAAAACAAATAATATCTCTAGTGAAAACCCACCAAATGATTAAAACAAAAGTTTTATTTAAATAGACCACTAAAATTTTAATATTTTGTGATCAAACTTTAGACCAAGATTTTTGTTTTTAAATGTATGGAGAGTTAATATGATATAATTTTGATCTTTTGTATTTTCATGTAAACATTATCAACCTTTCATTTTTTTATACATTATAATTTATAATTCAAGTATGACTTATTAATGCAATGTCATTTATCTCATGATAAACACAAATACTTCAAAAAGAAAAATTAAGAACTACCTAAGAACTATGTAACCATTGTCCCGTTAATAGCCGCTTAAAAAAAAATCCAGTCATTAGAAAACTATAACTTATTTTTTGATACTCATTGTTATATTAACGAAAAAGTAGTGATTTAATTGAATAAATATGTATCTACTAAATCATAATAAAATTTCGATCATATTTTAATAGTATTAATATAAATTGTCAAGTATTAGGATCAGTCACTATCTTGGCACGTTTAACTGATGGATAATTAGCCTGAAACGTCTCTTTCAAGAGATAATCTACGGATAAATTCCATTCATTTCAGTCATAGCGAATGTGTGCCCCTCTTGGACCATCCCCGTGAACAACAATCTATGGATCACAAAAGGCAACTAAATGCATCATCCAATAAACCTTGATTAAATAAATATAAGTGCAAGTTTGAAACACACTTCGATAAATCAAGAATGGATTTTTTTAATAAAATTACAGTCTTTGAACAATTCTTTCAACAATGAGTCACTTCCAAGGATTCCATATCAAACCCATTAAAAAGACAAATGAAAACAAGACAAACCAACCTATAAAACGTATTTGAACCAATGAAATACAAATAATAGAACTAAATAACGAACCTTCTTAGCAACCGTGTCATCCATATCAACAAAATACTACCTGAAATCAAATTAAAACCCCAACAGACAAATGACCATTTTTTAGGAAAAGCAATAAAGGAAAAAAAAAAAGGTTTTTTTCATTTACTTATTTGGCTGCTGAATATGCAGGATTGTATTGTAATGGATTTGGGTATGTCTACCGCACAAATACCATACAATAAGATCATTTCTTTTTTTTCTTTTTTTTAAGTAACATTAACAAGAATAGGAAAAGCTTCAAGAACACACATTGATCCATTAGAAAGAAAGTAGCTAGATATATACATAAGCACACTACTGATATCCATCCATACATATATAAAGAGATACATAAAAGAAGAAACGAGTGTTTATAGGTAGATGAGGGATATAATTAGTGAAGTGAGGCACATCTTCAAGAGCATAACCACCTTGCCTATTCACAATCTTCATCTGAGTATCGTTGGAACCAATCCTCCTTATTCTTTACACATAAGAAAGAAAATGGAAAAAAAATCAATAACAAAGGCCTAACAAGTCATATCTGTAAACAAATCGTATAATCCACAAGCAAACACAACAAGAATACCACATCTAAGCCCAAAATTAACACAAAGAAATTACCAATTAAGCTTCTAAAAGAAACAAAAAATAAATTGTTGGCTTAGTGCACCAAGAAGGGGGTTAAATTGGTGGCAAATTTAAACTTTTGATTTTAGAGGAAGCTCACAAATATGAAAGATTAGAGAAAGGGTAGGAGAAAAATGAACACAAGAGTTTTATAGTGGTTTGAGTATTAACAAACCCTACATCCACTCTTCAATTCACCAATTGGGTATTTCACCCAATCTCTAGTGTTTTAGAAGCTCACACTCAACTTAGTGTTTAGGCACACACTAAACCTTACAAGTGTTTTCTCAAGGCTCACACTCAACCTAGTGTTTTAGGCTCACACCAAACCTTACAAGTGTTTTCCAAGGCTCACACTCAAACCTATACAAGAGTTTTCTATACAAGGACTAACTCTCAAACCCAACCCAAAAGGTGTTTAAAGCTAATACTAAACTACGTACAAAGAAATAAAGAATTAAAGTTGAGAAATAACTTAGCAAGAGTTTTGGCACATATCAATGGTTATCCTCTTTCATTAACATCAATTTGGTGGAGTATTTATAGCCCACATCCACCAAAGAGACGTTACTCTTAAACTATCAATAGATCTCTAAGATGTGCTAGGCAGATTCAGCATTAAATGCTTGTCAGGCTGAAATCGTGGTTGCTACTACCTTTTTGCGATCCCGAATTTTCAATTTCAACTAAAAATCTCGTTTGTGTCTATCGACTAGTCCACGTGTCAGATTTCCATTGGTCATCCAAGAAAATATAGTCGTTGCTTTCTAACTGCTCTTAAAAGTCACGATCGCGAGATCACTGTGTTCTGGGTGAAACTGGGATCGCAAATTCCTTTATAATTCAACCAAGGCTCCTTTAGTTGATTCGCAGCTACGAATTTGCCTGCGAATTTCTCTGGCATAGTTTCATCCATTCTTATAGCAGAGTGGCAGTTGCGACCTAGGGATACTAACGCGAATTCCTCTATTTTTCTAAAAAATGGAGATTTTGACTTCTATTAAAGATAACTCTTATAAACTGTAAAAACAACACTTAAAATTGGCATTAGAACTTTCAATCTATATTGTTAAGATCAAAAGAAAGCTTTAAATTAGGTTTGAATAAACTAGTCTAACATAAATAGTTTAAGACATCCATGCTTCCATTTCCCAGTAAAATTAATAGATCTTATAAAGAATATAAATGTTGATCAAAATGAAATTAGCTAGACGAATCAACAATCTATATAAAAGGTTGTATTACCTCAGAGCACCTCTTAGGGAAAGTAAAGAGACAAAGAGAGATTGTAAGAGTGGTGAGCCTTAACAGTGTCTAACATGCACTTGTTGATCTCTTTAGAATAGATCTAGAGGATCATAAGGCTATCATTCTAGGCCAACGTAGTGTTGTTAGCTTCAGAAAATGGCTTATCCTCGATTCAACAAGCAATGACCTCTACCTCATCGTTAGGGATATTGCTTAGCACTTAAAGAGAATAGAGGGAATAGATAATATTTCAAGATTTGTTTCATTGGGGATTTGGAGTTAGGGGTTTGTCCAATTTTGGGATTTATTTGAATTAAAGATTTGTTGAATTGAGGGTTTGTTCAGATTTAGTGGTCATATTCATATGGTTGCTATTTTTTTACATTTCACTTACATGATTTAGCAATCATATACAATGTGGTTGCTATTTTGTACTAATAAATAGTGACTACATATCTGTAATGATTTTCATTATAAATAGTGATTACATATCATGTGGTCACTATTTAGCAGTACAATATCATGAACACATACCATTTGTAATGAAAATCATTACAAATACCAGTCACATACCATGTGGTCACTATTTTGTGATATTAAATAGCAACCATATGGTATGTGGTCTTTATTTACAATATATTTCATTACAAATAGTGAACACATAAAATGATCATTACTTAGAGACCATAAATTGTGGTGTGTAAATTATTTGTTGCACTTGCTGCCATCTTGTGAAGCTAAACATTGTGACCACATTTTCGTGGTCACTAATTTAGCTACTATATTATGGTCTTAAAGTGATAGCTTAATCATCTTCTCTCTTTTCTTTGTATCCTTCTTCACCTCAATTTTGCACCCTCAATAATAATTATTCACCATCCAACCATGTAAAAATAATTTTTAAAGTCTCTCCATACCTCTACTTAATCCCATCTTTCCTATGCAGACTTAACTAAGAATTTCTTCATGCAACTTAGATTTTTAGGACCCATCCACTTTTTTTTTTCCACTTTGGGTATATTGAGATTTGTCGGCTTTTTGATGAGTTTAGCACCATTTTGGATTGTTATATTATTAGTTCTAATAGGATTGCACTTTTTTGCTTAGACTAACCACATGTCCACAAAATGATGGAGCTCCTTAATTTACTGTATAATGAGGCACCTCTATATACCTTTAGGGAGAAAAAGGTGTTGCTCTCCCTTTTCCTCTATTTATATCCCCATAGGAGTGATGTTAAGGTTGCCCAAACTCGTATTTTGTTAGTCATATTGGTAGGTGTGTACCTATTTTACATGGATGATGGTGAGGTTAACTTTCAAGCCCTCTAACTCATAGAGGAGAACGAGTTAGGTAAGACCCAACTGCTTATGATCTTTGGTGAAACTATAATGGAATTAGATAGGGTCATTAGGGAGATCAGTGAGTTTCTCTCAAAGAGCCTATTACTCCTTCAGGTGTGTTCTTCTTATAATCTCTTACTATTATTTCTTTTATTATTTCTTTATTTTTTGTTTCACTTTAACTTTTGTCTTGACTACCCTTATGGATTTTCAACTAGCGGGTTGTTCACTTTTACATAAGTTGTCCTTTTAAGTTTTTAACCAAATGGGCTTTTTTTTCCCTTTTTATTTATTTTTCTTTTTTCATATTTCATTATAAGAGAGACTAGGCTTGCTAGAGGTTCCTATTATGAATGTAAGGTAATATTTCAGAGACTTGGCTTGCTAGAGGTTCCTACTGTGAATGTAAGGTGATACTTCAGGGACTCAGTTTGCTAGAGGTTCTTACTGTAAATGTAAGGTGATACTTCAGAGACTCAGCTTGCTAGAAGGTCTTACTGTGAATGTAAAGTGATACTTCTTATAATAACATTTGAACCATCACTTGTTGATACATACTTCTTTTAAGGTTGAGTGGACTAAGTGGTTGTCTTATATATCAGATCAGGATGTTCATTAGACTTACCCATGATGGAGATTGATATGAATTATGCTAAGTACTTATAAAGGATGTGTGATCATCCTCGCTTTGACATTTAACACCTTTTATTACCTTTTCCACATCCACTGATAGTTTGGAGCTTCAAAGATACCATGGGTTTCCTTCTTCCCTTTGTAGAGGGACCACTAACTTAATACTTTCTATTGTCCCATGGTGCCCAAGAAGGGAGTTGAATATAGCAATGGAAAATTTTAGAAATTCAAACTAAATATAAGACTTATAAAGGTTCGACATAACTTGCCTATGTCTTCTCCTCTAGCACTTTAACTAGAACCTTTACTATTTTAATAGTTTAAGGTGCTACAATTGCCTTTACACAAGTAAGTTTTTAAGTAGTTACTAAGCCTTTACAAGTGATAGATTATTAGACACTATCAACCTCTTACAAGTAATTCATAAGTCCTACTTAACTCAAATAGTTTTCAGGTACTACCTTAAACCTTTCACAAGAAATACTTTGAAATTGTCTCTCAACTTTAAGTTACAAACCAAAAGATTATTACCCTTTCAAGAGAAGGAAAAAAATAAAAAAACACTCTTACTTAAGTAAGAAAAGATTCTCAAAGTACATTCACAAGATATGTTTGATGAGAGTAAGAATGTAAAGAAAGTTGTTAAGAGGTTTGTCTTTCAAAATTTTTTTTTTTTAAGATAAGTCTTTTAATTTTCTCTCAAGCTTGATTAATGAATGTCTCTTAGATGTTAGATCACTCTTTGTTCATAATGTAATAACCCATTTTTATGAGAATAACTTTCACAATGGATTATACACTTAATAAAATAGTTATTTGTATTTTTCTGTTGAGAGTGATTCCCTTTTATAGACTAAATAAGGAACTAGCCTTTAGAGAAGAGCTATCACTTTCCATTATAGCTTTAAGCAATTAACACCCATTGAAGAAACTCTCCCCCCATTGTTGAGGCATCAACCATTATTGATTTCATACAAACAAATGGTTGATAGTCATTATTCAACTTTAACAGTTGTTAGTCCTATCAAAATGCTTGTTTTAACTAACTGTTTGAGAGAAGTTGGTTCAAGGCTCCTCTTTTGACTTTTACAATGTTTATTTCACTTTTTCTTCAATAGTCATTAGATAAAAGCATTGCTCATTGATTGTAACCTCAATGCCTATGAGAGTTTGCTTAATGCCTATTATTGATTTCTAAAAAATGTGATATTTTTGCTCTATTTTTAAAACTGTGCAAAAATGATTTAGTGCCTATTAGATTTTTCACAATGTCTGTTGGAAACATCTCAATGCTTGTTGATTATTTGAGTGTACCTTGTTAGGAGGTTCATAAGGTATGACTCACATTAGAGCACATTTTCAATGCTGATTGCGAGAGTACAATGCCCATTTTGAGGTTTAGATAACATTGCTCAAATAAGAGCACTTTTCTAACTCTTATTGCAAAAGCATAATGCTTTTGTGAGGTCCAATTCAATGCCTATTGCGAAATCACAACCCCCATTGCGAGATTTAGAGAACATAGCTTATATCTAAGCACTTGGCCAATGCCCGTAGTGAAATCACAATTCTCGTGGTGAGGTCCAAAGAGCATATCTTATACTAGAACATTTATCCAACAACTGTTGCAAAAGAAGTAATGCCCATTGCGTAATCCTCAACACCTGTTGAAAGTTGGTAACAGTCGTTGTGCAATTCAATTGAGTTTGCTTTTATTCTCATCTTTTAATACTTAAAGTTTTTCAATCTTTAACTTAAATGAACTACGAGCAAATTCTTCTCCAATCATTATAGTTTAAGGAATTGATGTACTTGCAAGTTTTAACACAAATAATCTTGGGTAAATGTTAGTCCTAAGTCTTGTTTGTAATCATCAAAATAAGAGCTTGGAACCTAAAAGATTCAGCATTCTCCCCTTTTTTTATGATGACAAACAATACTTCAAAGACTAAAGATAAGAAAGTTGAATAACACATCATATCAGGTTATCAATTCTTAACTCCCTTGTAACCTATTAAGCTTACTAGATAAATTATCATGTTTACTCCCCCCTTAACCTATTAAGGTTACTAGATAAATTATCATGTTTATCTTTTATTTCTTTCTCTCCCCCATGACCATTATACAAAGAATTCTCTCTCCTTTGGCCTTATAAAAAAGAACAAAAGTAAAGATCATGAGCATAAGCAATTCAGGGCTATTCATAGTAAAAGAACACTTAGTACACATAAAAGTACATAGAAAAAGAAGAAAAACTTGTTCTTTAAAAGATGTTGGCCATCATCAGCTACATTATGAAATGCATAAAATATTATGTAGATGGACCATGAGGGGGAATGGTTTTAGAAGGAGAGGTAGGGGGTTGGTTTTATGGTTCCTACAAGTACTGCAAGCTCCTTAAGGTCTAACGTTGCCTCTAGTTCCTTAGAGGGAGGATCTTTGGATTCTTGGCTCTTTACAGACTATTTAACTAGTTGCTTTTAATCATTAAACTCCCTAGTTACATATTTAGCCCTTCAATAATCTAATCAAGGGTTTGAGTTACATCTTTCAACTAACCCTTAAGTTAGTTCACTTTTTAATGGAGGGAAGAGAAGGATGTTTCAACCCTTCTAACAATAATAGTAAGTGTTTTCAGCTGCTCAAGAGTTTTTTGCTCAAAAATAGATAAGGATAGAGTGGATGGAGTGATCTCACTAGATCTAATACCTTTTGTAGCTTTAACTGTAGCCCTAACCATTTCCTCAATATTCTCATCTTATTCTTCTTCTTGAGGAACTTTTCCTTCTTCAGGCACTAGTTTGATCAACCCATTGTTCAACCTTTGCAAGATACCCACACTTATCAACATCTTCCCACCAATGGGTTCATTTGTAGACAACTTCTCCAGCTTGTTTTTTGTTTCTTCAAGTTCTTCCTTAATAAGGGGAATAACCTTCACCAGTTTTGCTAATTTTATGATGTAATAAGCCATCACAAAGGCATTTGATTTGTCCACTTGGCCATTAATTCTTTACATCAGTAGCTAGGGGGTTTTCACCTTATGTTTATTCTTCATACATCATAGATATAATAAGTCCACATGATGCAATTTCCATTAGATTTCCCCCGACCATTAATGTTCCAAGTGGTGAAACGTTGGCAATCCTCAAAGCATGGCTTTTGATCTTAGAAGTCTTACTATTATTATTGTTGTAGTTTGTAATTCCATTGGTGATTGACTTCCAAAATTAATTTACTTCAATTTTAAAGGTTTGAGGAGGCTCTGTCATACCATTATTTACAGGATTAAGTCATTTATCTAAATTGTTTGGGCAAACCTTATTTTTTCCCAAATAATCTAAATTTGATTGTGTCTGGCTTAACATACACATCACAATCATTTCCTAAAACCTCAAGAGTTATGAAGAACTCAACTATTAACTCCAAGTAAGAAAGTTCTCTGATATGGCAAAAGAATTCCCAGCCTATTCTAAAAATTAATTCTTCCACTTGTTTTGTTAAGTGGTATCTTTATAGGTTATTCCAATCTAAAATTTTTTCATCACATAGTTGTCTTCTTAGTAATTTTTGAGCCATTTCCTTTTCTTTGTCATTCTTTAGGTGCAATTGATGAATCATTGCAATAACCACTTTTTTTAAGAGAGATTTAGGTTCATGTTGTGTTTTAGGTACCTTCCCCTTTCTTTTTGATTCATGGGTTGCTTTGGCTTTCTTTATTTGTTATGATTCTATGTTTAATGATTCTGTAGCTCTCTTTTTCTATTGAGCCAACATAGTGGCAAGGTTTTCCTCAATGTTGGAGTTGGATCTAGAAGAGGATGATTGGGGATTATTTCTAACAGCTTGTTTAAATCTCTTGGTGGTTCCAATTTTGGGTGCCATGGTAAGTGTGAGTAATAGAAATTATGTAGAAGAACTTGAGAGAGATGTGGAGAATGCAAAGCAGGAACAAATTATTAAAAAAAATGATTTAAGGTTAAATGGGTTTAAATGAAAGTTCAATGGCCACCCTCCCCCTTATTTTTTTCTTTAAAATGATCATTGAGGATGTCCAACGATTGTGTCAAATGTGATAACGTCTATTAGACATGACCATTAGCTTGATCTTACAAGTTGCTTAGCCAATGATAGTGGCAGGTTCACAATGGCTATTGAAAAGATGACAATAGTTGTTGGTGATTTGCAACGATCATAAAGACCAACATAATCAAAAAAAGAACTTCACATGTGATTCAACAATCGTTATACATAATGAAATGGTCATTGAAAATGTTCCTTAGTTAAACACTCAGTTAAAACTAATTTTTTGTGAAACAAAGAAACATTCAAGCTTAGTTAATGAATATTTTCAAATCAAATTCAATGAAATAATCATGAATTCAACTGAAATTTGGACAATTTAATCATAATTATTCACAACTAAAACTTTTAGTCAATGAATCTAAAAGCTTTAATAGTGATCAAATAGTAACAAATGCAACAAAGTTTGAAAGATAAATTGAGAAAGAGATGAAACTATTTGAAGCTACGATAAGTAATTGTCATCTGTCATACCAAGTTCCCTTTAGATGAATTGCTTTTCATCACAAAGAGATTTTGTAAAAATATCCACCAATTGATGGTTAGTATCAATAAATTCCAATACAATGTTGCCATTACATACTAGATCTCTAATGAAATGATGTCTTGGACCTAGTGCACCAAGAAATGGCGGTTGAATTGGTGGGAGATTAAAAAAATTAGAGGGAAGTGAGAAGTTTAGAGAATTAAAAGAAGATAGAGAAAATGAACACAAGGTGTTTATAGTGGTTCGGGTGTTAACAAACTCTACGACCACTCTCCAATTCTTCACAATTAGGTATTTTACTCAACTAAAAATGGTGTTTCCAAGCTCACACCTAACTGATACAATTGTGTTTTATGGCTCACACACAA
The DNA here is from genome assembly GCA_949677035.1 of Omphalea diandra. Lineage (NCBI taxonomy): Eukaryota > Viridiplantae > Streptophyta > Magnoliopsida > Malpighiales > Euphorbiaceae > Omphalea > Omphalea diandra. The sequence continues at coordinate 23,470 of CATIWR010603909.1, read as the reverse complement.
CCCTTACACTTTGTGTTTCTAGGCTCACACAAAACCTTACTCAAGTGTTTTGGACAAGCTCACACTTCAACATATTACAAGAGTTTTGGAAGTTAGGCTAACCCTGAACCGAATTACAAAGGTGTTTAATGCTAACACCAAACAATCAAGAATAAGAAGTTATTGAATAAATTTGTAAGAGTTTGGTTATAATAAATGAAATTTTCTTGCATTTACATATGTTTGGTAGAGTATTTATAGACAATATCCACCAAAGAGACATTACTAACAAATTATGACTAAATCTCTAAGGTAAGTTAGGCAGATTTCGCATTAAATGTCCGTCAAATAGAAGTCATAATCGTGATTGGCATTTTGCGGTTGTGATTTTCCAATTTATACTGCGAAGCTTGAAATCGAGGTAGAGAATCTCATTTTATGTCTAATGGCTAGTCTGTATGTTAATGTGTCATTGGTGCTCTAAGAAATATAGATGTTGTGTTTCACTGGTCAACTAAATATCATAGTCGCAAATGATATCCTTCTTAGGCACAACTAAGATCGCAGATTCCTCTGTTTGGTGAGGAGAAAACACTTTCTTTAGTTATGATAATGACAGGTGCTTCGCCCTTATGAATTTTGATATTCCAGCCAATTGCATTGGACACTTGGCGTGTTATGGTTGCAAACTTGGTTCCCTCCTTTCAGTTATGAAATTTGATGTCGCGACATAAGACATAAACACCATCGTGAATTCCTCTGTGTGACAGCGAAGTTTCCTTCGGCTAGATCATGGCTGCTGTTGGACTAGGATGGTTAGTCCTAAGTCTTAGATTTCTTTTGATTTTGACAAAGGAGATTGATCAATTCTAATGTTTTAATTAAGTGTTGTTTTGTAGTTTTTAGCTAGTTTATAAATGGAAGTTGGATGGAGTTCATAATCTCTAAAGAAAGCAAAGTGTCTCGTAATTAGCGACCGTAACATCAAACATCGTGACCCTGACTTAGCTTAAGATAGGTTGAAAATTGGACAGGCAAATTCGCGAGACACTTCTCTGTCATGATTCATCCTAAGATGGGAGTGCCAAAGTTATAGACGAATTCGTGGTGAGTGTCACGTCTCAGTCGTGACCACGACTTTCAAAGTAACTCAAGAGGGAATCAAGTCCATAACCAAAGCATGACAAGTATCCCAGGTGTCTATTGAAAGACAAAATTGAGATGACAATTTATGGGTAGCGACCGCGATTCATGAAGAAGAAGATGGACATTTTGACAGATGAATTCATGCCCTAAGTCGCGCCTTATACAAGAAAAATCGCGACTGCTACTTTTTTAAGCAGGTGAAAGGCAACGGCTATATTTTCCTGGTAAACCAATAGGGACATGACATGTGGACTAGCCGTTAGACACAAATAGAGATTTCCATTGCAATTTCTAGCTTCCATATGGAAATTGGAAAATCGCGATCGCAAAAGAGTAGTAGTGACCACGAAAGAGTAGTAGCGACCGCAAATGAAGCCTGACAAGCATTTAATGCAAAATCTATCTAGCATACTTTAGACATTTGCTACCAGTTTTATTGCAACATCTCTTTGGTTGGTAAAGGCTATAAATACCTCACCAAATAGAAGTAAATGGAAGAGATTTCATTAATCTGTAACCAAAACTCTTACAATTTTTGTACTCAATCTTTTATATTCTTTAAGTGATTGTTTGATGTAAGCATAAACACCATTTGTAAAGGTTATAGTGTGAGCTTGTAAAAACACTAAAGAGAGGTTGTTGTGTGAGCCTCAAAAACAGATAGTGTAAATGTTATTGTGTGAGCCTTAATAACACATAGTGTAAAGGTTATTGTGTGAGCCTTGAAAACACAAGTGTAAAAGTTAGATGTGAACTTGAAAACACTATTTAAAGTTAGTAGAACACCCAATTGTAGAGAATTGGGGAGTGGATAGGATCAATTATACCTGAACCACTATAAATCGTGTGCCTCATTTTTCTACTCTTTTTTATCCCTTTTGCTTCTAAATTTTTTTTCATACACCAATTCAACTCCTCCCTTCTTAGTGCCTAGGGCCAACAAGTGGTATCAGAGTCAAGTCTCACAAACAAGCCTTTATTGGGTAAGAAAAGATCAATGACATAAGAGGGGAATCCATTCACACCTCAAGCCTCACTTTGATGGATCCGACTATACTCATTGGAAGTATAGAATGGAAATCTACCTTAACACAGATGTGGTGGAACTTTGGGATGTGGTTGTCAAAGAATGGAAGCCATCCACTAAAGTAGTGGATGGAATTGAAGAACTTATCCCAAGGAAAGAATGGGTTGAAGCTCACCGGAGATCAAATGACAAAAACAAAAGGGCAATGGCCATTCTTCTAAGCTCTCTCTCTAAAAAAGAGATTGAAAGAGTGTAACATTGTCAAACAACACATGCCATTTGGAAGACCCTTGAGAACTACCATAAAGGTACAACACTAGTTAAGTCAAGCCGGTTGGAGATGTATGTGACAGAATAGGAGCTATTCATAATGAAGAACCTTGAAAGCATCACTAAAATGACAAATAGGCTCCTATCTATCATCACCAACATGAAGAAATTTGGAAGGACTCTCACAAACTATGAGGTAAACACAAAAATCCTCAAAATTCTTCCTTTAGATAAATTTAGTGCTAGAGTGTGTAACATCCAAGAGTCCAATCCAGAGATTGAAAAGATTTCAACAGATGTATTGATAGGCAAAATCTCAACTCATGAGTTGGCCTTGCAAAAAGATGAGAAAATGAAGAAGTTAAGAGGCCAAGGAGATAAACCAGAAAAAGAAAGAAGAACCCTAGCTCTAAAATCTTCAATAAAGGAGAAGGAGGTAGAAATCACCTCAAGTGATGAAGAAAGCGACAAGGAAGAAGAGGAGCTAATAATGCTATCAAGAAGGATAAAGGAGTTTATCAAAAGATGAAAAGAAAGAAAAAGCTTCAAAAAGACAATTCCTAGTCTAAGAGAGAGATCCAATGATGTCACTTGTTATGAATGTGGCAAGCAAGGCCACATTAAGTATGATTGTCCTAAGTTAAAGAAGAAAAAGAGATGGGACAAGGAGAAGAAGAAGAGCTTTTCAACCACTTGGGATGACAGCTCAAGTGAAGAAGAGGAAGAAGGAGAAGTAGCCAACATCTATTTTATGGCACAAGAAGATTCTATGAATGAGGTAAGCACTTTTTCCCATTCTCATTCTGATTTTGAATTTCATGAGATAGATGAAGAGCTTCTAGAGGCTCTAACCTTGAGATGTGACAAATACAAGTCACAAATGAAATCTTACAAAAGCAAATGTCAAAAGTTAGAGGATGATTATAAATCCCTCAATGACATTGTAAGAGAATTGAGAGCATCTAATGATGAGCTCAAAAAATCTGTGGATAGTCTTTCTAGATCATTTTCTTCAATGGCTTCATTAAGAAAGGAGAATGACACTCTAAAGGGAGAAGTCATTGACCTTAGAAGCTCAATCTTTAAGTTTCATAAAGGAAAAGAAGCCTTGGACACATTAATTGTGTCACAAAGGCCACCACTAATTAGACATGGTCTAGGCTTCAATGGAGCCTCCTCATCATCTCAAACCATATTCATTAGATCTTTAAAACCTCAAACTTCAAAGGTTGAGGTAATTGGGAAGAAAAGTGCTCCTAACACTAAGCCTCCTAAGCCTAAGGGCAAAGGGAAGGCTCCCCCAAGCTCAAGAGCTAAGACTCAAAGAGCTAACCATGCCTATATGAACAACAAATAACATGATCACTCTTATAAGAAATTTTCTACTCCTACTCATCATACATGTAAATGCATGCATTCATATGAACAAGGTATGAAAAGGCCTCCTACTCATACTAAATTTGTGCATAGGAGAAAACTCCCAAGTCTAAGCTCCAATGTCATTATTGCATGAGATTTGGACACATCAATATTAATTGTTATATTAGGAATGCTCACCTCAAATTAGAGGACACATCATCTCTTAACCTCCTAAGACCCAAGTATGCTTGAGTACCTAGAAAAAGGTAACTCACTTTTATTATTTAGGGGAGTGTGGTAGCCACAAAATCAAGCAATTGGCATGTGCATAGTGGATGTTCCAAACATATGACTAGAAATAGAAAGCTATTAACGACATTAAAAGAAAAAGAAGGTGGAGATGTCACATTTGGTAACAATGCCAAAGGTAAGGTAATTGGCATTAGAACCATTGATAAGAATGGTTGCTCTTTAATTGATAATGTTTTATTAGTTAGTAGCTTACAATATAATTTGTTAAGTGTAAATCAATTGTGTGACAAAGGTAATAGAGTCACCTTTGATCTTAGGGAATGTTGAGTCACCACAATAATGGATGATGACGTTATTTTCAAGGGTGAAGGAAAGGCAATACCTACTCAATTGACTTAGATAATTTGGCTAACCAATCTTTTAAGTGTCTTATGTATTTGAGCAATGAAGCTTGGTTATGGCATAGAAGGCTTGGACATACAAGTATGGATGTTCTTCAAAACCTATCTAAAGGAAAGTTAGTTTTCTCTAAAGATAAGACATGTGGTCCTTGCCAAATGTGGAAGCAACACCATGCCTTTCACAAAGCCAAAAATGTTGTAATTTCAACTAAATCCCTTCAACTTATTCATATAGACTTGATAGGACCCACTAGAAGTGCTAGCTTAGGTGAAAAGCATTATGCACTAGTCCTAGTAGATGACTACTCTAGGTTTACTTGGGTATCTTTTCTAGCTCATAAGAATGATTCCTTTGATGCTTTTAAAAGTTTTGCAAAAAGGGTTTAAAATGAAAAAGGTTACTTCATACCTTCTATTAGAAGTAACCATAGAAAGGAATTTCAAAATGAGTCATTTAAAAATTATTGTTTGGAGAATGAAGTTTTTCATAATTTTTCAACTCCTAGAATACCACAACAAAATGGTGTTGTAGAGAGGAAAAATAAAACATTGGTAGAAATGGCTAGAACAATGCTCAATGAGTATTCTCAATAGAGTTTTTAAGACTGTATGTTATATTGCAAATAGAGTTTTTAAAAGACTCATTCTTAATAAAACATCTTATGAGCTATGGAACGGTAGAAAACCCAAGATATCATACCTTAGAGTATTTGGATGTAAGTGCTATATTTTGAACACCAAGGATAATCTTGGGAAATTTGATTAAAAAATGAATGAAGGTTTCTTCTTGGGATATTCCACCTCAAGCAAAGCATATAGAGTCTTTAATAAGAGTTTAATGGTAGTTAAAGAGTCTATGAATATTGTTTTTGATGAATTTAGTAAACTTGATCTTGGGAAAGGTGTGTTTATTGATGATCTTGTAGGTGACTTTAAGAAGTTAGAATTGGAAAATTATACAAGAAAAGAAGATAAGGAAGAAGGTGATTCATCAAGAGTAGATGAAGACCAATAACATCAACAACAAGTAGAGTTAAACCAAGATCTACCCAAGGATTGGACATTTTCCAAGTACCACCCCAAGGACTTGATCGTTAGTGATACATCTAAGAGTGTAAATACTAGATCACAACTCAATCTTTTAGATAACAATCTTGCATTTATTTCTCAACTTGAGCCAAAATCAATTGATGAGGCTCTTGATGATGAGAGTTGGATACTTACTATGCAAGAGGAACTCAACCAATTTAAGAAAAACAAGGTATGAGAACTTGTCCCTAGGCCTAAAGAACACCCAATTATAGGTTGTAAGTAGGTGTTTAGGAACAAGTTAGATAAACAAGGTTTCATCACTAGAAACAAAACTAGATTGGTTGCTAAGGGATACAACCAAGAGGAAGGTATAGATTATGATGAAACTTTTGCCCCCTTAGCAAAATTAGAGGCCATTAGGATTCTTTTAGCCTTTACATGTCATAAGAATTTTAAACTTTTTCAAATAGAAGTGAAAAGTGCATTTTTTTAATGGAATCATTGAGGAAGAAGTCTATGTTGAACAACCTCCTAGTTTTGAGTCACATTATTTTCCAAACCATGTTTTTAAATTGAGCAAAGCCTTATATGGTTTGAAACAAGCTCCAAGAGCTTGGTATGAAAGGCTTAGTTCATTTATCTTGAAAAATGATTTTGAAAAAGAAAAGGTGGACACCACATTATTTATTAAAAAACACAAGCATGATACACTAATTATTCAAATCTATGTTGATGATATCATTTTTGGTGCTACTAATGAATCTCTTTGTGAGAATTTTGCTAAGTGTATGACTAGGAAATTTGAAATAAGCATGATGGGAGAGCTCAAGTTCTTTCTCAGTCAACAAATCAAGCAATCCAAGGAAGGGATCTTCATCAACCAAGCCAAAAACATAAGGGAGATACTTAAGAAATTTGGCACGGATGGTTGTAAAGTAGCCAAGATCCAAATGAGCAGTACCATCAAGCTAGATAAGGATGAATCGGGTAAGACGGTAGATGAAAAGAGATATTGAGGTATGATCGGATCTCTACTTTATCTTACTGCTTATAGGCCAGATATCATGTTTAGTGTTTGTATGTGTGCTAGGTTCCAATCATCTTCTAAAGAGTCTCATTTGAATGTTGTTAAGAGGATTTCTAAATATTTACATGGCACAATTCACTTAGGGTTATGGTATCCTAAAGATTCTTCTTTTAGTCTCATAGGATATTCAGATGCGGATTATGCGGGTAACTTATTAGATACAACAAGCACTTCTGGGACTTGCCAATTTATAGGAGAATGCCTAGTTTCTTGGTTTAGTAAAAAGCAAGTGTTGATTGCCTTATCCACCGCGGAAGTCGAGTATGTTATTACAGGTTGTTGTTGCACCCAAGTTCTTTGGATGAAACAATAATTGAAGGATTTTGGCAAAGTGATTGATCACATTTCTATTAAATATGATAACACTAGTGCTATCAATCTTTTTCGGAATCCCATCCAAAACTCTAGGAGCAAACACATAGATATTAGACATAATTTTCTTAGAGATCATGAGCAAAAAGGTGATGTTGTGTTAGAATTTAGTGACACAAATTATCAACTTACAGATATTTTCACTAAACCTTTAAATGAAGAAAGAATGAACTTCATTAAAAGAGAATTGGGAATGCTTGATGGAAGCTCCCTAAAGTGAAAATTTTGATCTTATGCATGAATGTTATGTGTGTTGTTAATTGTATGTCTTATGTTTTCTGTATGGCTTTTTCCTTATGGATCACAATTTTAATTCTTTCAAAACTTGGTTTTTCATTCTTATCCTTGCTGACTTATAATTCATGGTCGCTATCCTTCTTTCACGATTGCAAATTATAAGTAAAAAATCACTTGGTTCTAAAACATCAAATCGCGATCGTAAAATTTTTGCTCCACCGCGAATTTTGTCAATTTTCAAATTTTTGACCGTTGAGGCACATATTCCCAAGGAAAAATTGTCTGTTACTCACATTTTTCAGAATTCACGATTGTGACTCATGTTTTCGCAAATACGAATTTGGGTAACCGCCTGGCCATTAATTGATTTGATGGCCAACCATTTCCAACTTTTCATTAAACCTTTTCTAGTTGTTTATATACCTTTTCAATGGCTATATAAAGCCTCCAAACAGTGATTTTCATCACTTCATTATATTCTCAAACTCTTTTACTTTCAAAGCTATCAAATTCTTCCAAATTCTCTTCATCCCTTACAATGACCCTAAAGAAGATCACAAGTGCAGAAAAAGGAAAGGGAGTGGCTTAACCCTCTACACCCCCTGTACTTCAACTCATGAAAGGAGTCACTAAGGAGGAAAAGGAAAGGTACAAAGCCAATTTGTCCAAGATTATCCTCCCTAACAAGATCCCCTCTACTTTTCTCTTAGAAACCTTGGACATCAATAATGAAATCCATGTTTTTCTCTTAAACCTTAGCTTGAACGAGTTCATCTTTCGAGATGAACCCAGATATGAAGAAGTTGTACGAAAGTTCATATGCACCGTCCAACTTAGTCACAAAGCCGAATCTCCAGTAGGTCAATACGGGTTAGTATTTCGGGCATTTGGTGATCCTTTCTACATAACTTTTGAATAACTTTCTTCTCTTTTCAATTTACAAGTTGGAGAAAACATTCCTTTCATAATATCTGTGCTTGATGTTATCTATAGCGAGTTTTGGTCAGAAATCTCTATTAAAACCAAACACGACCCGTACTCATCTTTGGCCAAACACATAAAATCCTTACCCCTTGGATACTCCACTGTATCATAACCTTTTCCATAAATGCAAGAGGTGATGGTAACGAGAAAGTGTCCCTAAAAGACTTAGCATTCCTTGTTTGCCTTGTCAAAAATAAACCCATACAAACTTATTGATACCTTGTGGATCAATTGATTCACATGAGTACCAAACCCAAGAGTCAATTCCTTCTGCCTTCACACATCACTTTTATTTATCGTTTCACTAAAGCCCTTGATGAGGAAAAAGAAAAATTCCTCACCAAGAAGCTTATTCCTTCCCAAAATTTTCTTGACTTAACTTACCTCATAAATGCCAAAGCCATATACCTGGATACTTATGCCTACACCCTGGGTGCATTTAGGGCTAAGAAAATAGAAACTTCACAAGCTTTTAAGAGGAAGAGTCTCCACATTGAAGAAGGAGCAATTCTAGTCCCTCCTCCTCAACCAAAACCCAAGTCCAAGTTGTCTCTTGCCACCATCAATCAAAAATTAGGCAAAATGATGAGAATGATGAAAAGAAGATTCTATATCTCTCACATCTTCACAGTGACATGGTGGATTTTCAAGAGAAATTAGAGGTTCCTCTTTGTCATCTTTCGGACTACACTGAATTTGAAGATACACAAGATGAAGATAATGAAGATGGCAATAAAGAAGTTAAGGATGGAGATGAAGCAGAAGGAGCCATACATGAGCAAGAGGAAGAAACTTTTAGAGATGATGATGATTCTCCAACCTTCTAGATTAGGGATCTTTTGTTTTTTCTTGTTTTTGTTTATGTTTAAAAACATTGTGATCCCATAGTTATAAATAAATAAATTTGTGTTTCTTTGCAAATTCTTGTCTTATGTGATTGATGAATTTTATCTTTATGATTTGCATTCTTATTTTGCTCCTTATATACACTTATGCTTATTTTCATTTCCCTTTTACACCCACTTTTTGATCTTCCCAAAGGGGGAGAGATAAAAACTAGAAACAATCTAAGTCTAAGAGAGAGAAAAAATAATTTGTAAAAAATAGCATAAGTTGAGGGGTAGCATCAAACTATCATACTTAGGAAATTTTACCTTAAGTATTCATTGAATGATACTTCACTCCAACTTCATATTTCTGCATTATTTTCCCTTTGGATCAATCTAAGTTGTCAAAATCAAAAAGGGGGAGATTGTTGGACTAGGATGGTTAATCCTAAGTCTAGTATCTCTTCTGATCTTAACAAAGGAGATTGATCAATTCTAATGTTTCAAGTAAGTGTTGTTTTGCAGTTTTTAGTTAGTCTATAAATTGGAAGTTGGATGGAGTTCATAATCTCTAAAGAAAGCAAAGTGTCTCCTAAGTCGAATGCAGTTTTTCTCCTAAGCAAAGTGTCTCCTAATTCTTAAAAGTGGACCGCGATTCATAAAAAAGAAGATGGACATTTTGACAGACGAGTTCATGTCTTAAGTCGCGCCCTGTACAAGAAAAATCGCAACCGCTATTTTTGAGAGCAGATGAAAGGCAATGACTATATTTTCCTAGTGAACCAATGAGAAGATGACATGTGGACTAGCCGTTAGACACAAACGGGGATTTTCACTACAATTTCTGACTTTCATATAGAAATTGAAAAATCGCGACCGCAAAAGAGTAGCAGTGACCACAAATAAAGCCTGACAAGCATTTAATACAAAATCTGCCTAACATACTTTAGTAACGTCTCTTTGGTGGGTAAAGGCTATAAATACCTCACCAAATAGATGTAAATGGAAGAGATTTCATTAATTTGTAACCAAAACTCTTGTAATTTTGCTACTTAATCGTTTCTATTCTTTAAGTGATTGTTTGGTGTGAGCATAAACACCATTTGTAAAGGTTGTAGTGTGAGCCTATAAAAACACTTAAGAAAGGTTATTGTGTGAGCCTTAAAAACACAATAAGCATTGACCAAGTAATTGACAGGTGCCTAAGGTGCTCTTTCTATCTAAGGTACACCTAATAAAATTATCATAAAAAAATGCATTTAATTTAAATGAAGAACTCTTAGGTTGCCAAAGTCCAAAGTTAGGAGTACCAACAAAATATTTTGGTATGTGTCTTACATCATGCAAATGAGATTCCTTAGGATTAGATTGATATCTAGCACACTGGCAAACACTGAATATAATACCAGGTCTAGAGGTTGTGAGATATTATAGACTACCAATCTTACCTTTGTACATTTTTTTATCCACATTTTTACCATGTTCATCCATGCCTAGCTTGATGTTGGTACTCATAGGTGTTTTACATGGTTTGTTGTTATCCATGCCAAATCTTTTGATTAGCTCCTTTGTTGGCTTGGTTAATGAAGATTTATGCCTTTCCTTGTTTGATTTGTTGTCCAAGGGAAGAATTTAAGTTCTCCCATCAAACCCATCTAAAACTCACTCTTCTTTACTTTTGAGAAATCTTCACATAAACAAACATTAGTGGCACCAAATATGATACCATCTACATATATTCATACTAATAATATATCTTCATTCTTTTTCTTAGAAATGAAAGTTGTATTTACCAATTTTTTGGTGAAACCTTTCTCTACAAAAAAGTTGCTCAATATCTCAAACTAAGCTCTTGGAACTTGCTTTAAGCCATATAAGGCCTTGGTGAGCTTATGCACATGATTAGGAAAGTAATGGCTTTCAAATCTAGGAGGTTGTTCAACAAAGACTTCCTCTCCAATGTTACCATTGAGAAAAGCACTTTTGACATCCATTTGGTACAATTTGAAGTCAATGTGAGATGCAAATGCAAGGAGAATTCTAATGTCTTCAAGCCTAGTTATAGGTGCAACAGTCCCATCAAAGTCAATCCCTTTTCTTGGTTGTAGCCTATTGGACTAGGATGATTAATCCTAAGTTTAGAACCTTTTTTGATCTTGACAAAGTAGATTGATCATCATTAATATTTCAACTAAGTGTTGTTTTTGCAGAAATGAATCAATCTCCCAAGAAGAAATGAAAAGAGTTGATAAACTCCAAAGTGACATGTAAATCGAGACCGCAATCTAAGATTCACGACTGTGACACATGTTAAGACATGCTGAAATTCAAACAGGCAAAATCGCAGAGCCATCCTCGGCCGCGACCAATGGAAAAGAAGAAGCCATTCTGTGACAAATGAATTCGCAGTGCAAGTCACGCCTTAGTCGCGATCGTGAATTTCAAAGTAACTTAAAAGGGAAGCAAATCCATAACCACAACTTGACAAGTGTCCCAGAAGACTGTTGGAAGTCAAATTTCGTGGAGGCATCTTGTTGGTAGCGACTGCGAATCCTGTGGAAGAAAGATGAGTTCTTTGGCAGATGAATTTGCATCCTCTATCATGGTCTGTGCAAGAAAACTCGCGACCACGACTTCTGAAAGTAGGTAAAAGACAACGACTATATTTTCTTGGTGAACTAATAAGAAGCTGCCACGTGGACTAACTGTTAGACACAAACGGGGTTTCCTTTGAAGAATTTAGATTTTACGACCACGAAAGGTAGTAGCAACCGCGATTTCATCCTGACAAGCATTTAATGCAAAATCTGTCAAGCATGTCTCAAAGATTTGATGAGCTATGATATGCAACGTCTCTTTGGTGAAGTTTGGCTATAAATACTCCACCAAACAACCATGAATAAGGTTGGTAAGGAATTTATTACAAGTGATTAAAGCTCTCAATCTTTGCTACTCATTTTCATCTTCTTTATGAAATTGTAATTGTTAGGTGTGAGCATTAAACACCAAGTTGTGAGGTTTTGTGTTAGCCTATAAAAACACTTCAAGAAAGGTTTAAGTATGAGCCTAGTGAAACACTTGAGTGAGGTTTTGTGTTAGCCTAAAAACACATTGTTGTAAGGTTTTGTGTTAGCCATCAAAACACATGTTGTATAAGTTGGGTGTGAGCTTGAAAACACCATTGAGATAGTGAAATACCCAATTGATTAATTGGGGAGTGGACGTAGGGTCAATTATACCCAAACCACTATAAATTGGTTGTCTCTCTTCTACTCTTTCTTTTCCCCTTTATCCTTGTTTTTTTGAAATTTTTATTCACCAATTCAACCCCCCCCCCCCCCTCTTGGTGCCTAGGGACAACACCAAGTATGGGCATTATGAATTTTGGGTGATGCCATTTGGTTCGACTAATGCACCAGCTACGTTTATGGCTCTTATGAACAAAGTATTCCAGCCTTACTTAGACAAATTTGTAATTGTGTTCATTGATGACATACAGTTGTATTCAAGGAACAAAGAGAAGCATGAACAATATTTAAGGATTGTGTTGCAAATTATGATAGAAAAATAGTTATTTGCTAAATTAAGCAAGTGTGAGTTCTGGATTGACCAGGTGGTATTTTTAAGACATATAGATTATGAAAAAGGCATAGAGGTGGATCCAAACAAAATTGATGTAATAGGAAAATGGGAAACCCTAATGAATGTTGTAGAAGTTTGAATTTTCTTTGGACTAGCTGGGTATTATCGTCAATTTGTTAAGGGGTTTTCATTTATAGCTACTCCTTTGACTAAGTTATTTTGGAAAAATACAGCATTTCAGTGGTCTAAAGCATGTCAGGAGAGTTTTGATGAATTAAAAGATATATTCACATATGCTCTAGTGTTAGCCATTTCTACCAATAATGGAGGATTTGTAGTATATAATGATGCCTCTCATCAAGGTTTGGGATGTGTTTTAATGCATTATGGTGAGGTACTTACATATGCATCTAGAAAACTAAAACTTTATGAATTATCTTACCTAGTACATGGCCTAGAACTTGCTGCCATTGTGTTTGCTTTGAAAATATAGAGACATTACTTGTGTGGAGAAACTTTTCAGATATTTACAGATCACAAGAGTTTGAAGTATTTAATGAGACAATAAGAATTAAGCATGAGACAGAGGTTGTGGTTTGAACTGCTAAAAGATTATGATTGCACCATTGAGTATCACCCAGGAAAAGTAAAAGTGGTTATTGATGCTTTGAGCAGGAAAATCAAGAACCAGTATAGCTCATTTACAAGTATTTTCATTGTCTTATTTAGTTCAATTACAAGATATGAATATGGAAGTAAACATACAAAAGAATGGGGTATTGATTGTTACTTTTCAAATGAGACCAATTTTGCATGATCGAATTAAAGAAGCACAGGGCAAGGATCCAAAGTTATATAGAACGATTAAAACGGTAACATAGGGGAGACATGGTGATTTTGATATTCGAAATGATGCATTAATATTGGGTTCTCGTATTTGAGTGCCTAATGTTAATAACTTGCAAAGAGAAATCCTAGAAGAAGCACATAATGTTACTACATATGGCATGCATCCAAGAATGATGAACATGTATAATACCTTGTGATCTCATTTTTGGTGGCCTAAAATGAAAAAAGATGTAGCAGCCTATGTTTCAACATGTCTAACTTGTTAGCAGATCAAAATGGAATATCCAACACTAGTTGGAAAATTGAAACCATTGACGATTGCAATATGCAAATGGGAAAGAATAAGTATAGACTTTGTAGATGGGTTACTGAGGACTTTGAAGAAGAATGATGTTATATGGTTGATCATTAATAAATTAACTAAGTCAACTCACTTTTTGCCTATTCGATTAGGTAGTTCACTTAAGCACTTAGCTAAGAAATATATTGATTAAATTGTCAGATTACATAGAGTTTCAGTGTCCATTGTATCAGATACAGATCCACAATTTATATCTCAATTTTAGGTTAGTTTGCAACATACTTTGGGTACCAAGTTGAGTTTCAGTACTACTTTTCATCCTTAGATAGATGGGCAATCAAAAAGGACAATTCAAACACTTAAAGACATGTTTTGAGCATGTGGGATAGAGTTTAAAGGTTCATGGGATGAACATATTGCCTTGATTGAATTTGCTTATAATAATCATTATCATAGCAGTATACAAATGGCATCATATGAAGCACTATTTGAAAGAAAATGTCGAAGTCCTATCTATTAGCATGAAGAAGGGATACATGTTTTAGAAGGCCCAGAACTAGTGCAAGACACTATGGACAAGGTGAAGGTAATTAAGAGCAAACTTAAAGCAACACAAGACAGGAAAAAGAGTTATACAGACTAACACATAAGAGAAATGGAATATGAGGTGGGAGACAAAGTGTTCCTTCGAGTTTCACCATAGAAAGGAATAATTCAATTTGGCAATAAGGGGAAACTGAGTCCTTAATACATAGGACTATATGAGATCTTAGAAAGAATCAGTCCATTCACTTACAGGTTAGCATTACCACCAGAGATGGCTCAGATTCATGATGTATAGCATGTGAGTATGCTAAGAAAGTATCGGTCTGATCTTACACATATACTTAGTGATCCAGCAATAACAATGCAAATAATGTAAGTTATATTGAAGAACTAGTGAAATCATTGGTTATAAGAAAAAATAGTTGTGAAATTGAGAAATCCCTTAGGTTAAGGTGTTATGGAGAAACCACTCACAAGAATAGGCTACTTGAGAAACCAAAGAGAACATTGAACAACAATATCCACATTTGTTTACAGGTACTGAATTTCGAGGATGAAATTCTTCATAAGAGGGGAAGAAATGTAACATCCCTATTCACATTCATTGGCATTCTTACATAAACATATGCAATAGAAAAATGATCATTTAGATATGTGAATTAGATAAGCACAATGATGACACTTGCACCATTGCATTTGGGACACTTGAACATATATGTAATGTTTGTATAGTTGCATGGCAAATTATCTTATGTTGTGTGCATGTTATAGTATCATAAATAATGGCATTTTAGAGCTTATTTAAAAGTATAAGGAGCATATGGAGATGGATGGAGGTGATGGAGTGAAGAAAAGGGACTAAAAGGGAAAACTAAATTTTTAACCAATAGAAATGGGACTCCATGATTTTGACTTTTTATAATAGGTTTACACGTGGAATTTTTTAGCTTTTAGGATCAAAATAGAGAGGTTAAACATGATGGTCAGCAGAAGAAAAAGAGAGCTAAGGAAGAAAGAAACAAAAGAAGAAGAAGAAGAAGAAGAAGAAGAAAAAAAATGGATGAGAGGGAGAAGAGTGAGATGCCTAGGAAGGATTCCCAATCTTTTCTGGTTTTGAGAAAATAGGTAAGTTAATTTATCTTTTCCCCATATGAAATTATTCATTCATGACATGTTAATCATGTATGGTTAGTAAGAATTATGGAGTATTTGAGGGAGAGCTCATGCATGGAAGTTGAAATTTAAGAGAAATAAGAATTTATTGTATTGGTTTTATTGTTAGAGCAGAATTTTTTACCCACCATTTCATAACCCTAGAAGAGGAATTAGGAAAAGTGTAAAATATGAAAGTTGTAGCCTTTACCCCATATAGATGTATGTAAAACTTTTTTGCTTAATTTGGTGTGTGTGTGAGGAGATATGGCTCATTCATTAGGGCTGATTCACAACCAACTGAAATCACCTCAGTCTTTTTGTTTTCTTATATTTTGATGACCTTATGTTTTAATTTAGACAAAATGACATGAAATTTGAATTTCTATATCCCTTCTAAATACCTATAAAGCAGTTTTGCTTGATTTGTTGTGTGGAAAGAAATATGGCTCATTGATTGTGACTAACCCTGAACCTGATAAAACCTCATCAGTCTTAAAATTCTATTTTCCAAGAATTTGATGGCCATAGATTCAGAATTTAATGATGTCACAGACTTGAAAGTTATATATTTATGTCTAATCTACATGCCTGTGAAATATTTTTGCCAAATTGGACATGATTTTTAAGATATTGCTCCTTCATTATGACTAATTGTCAACATGTTGAAAACTTGCTCACCCTAAGATTGGTTATTTGTTTTGGTAACTTTATAGAATGAATTAGACAATGAGTAAAACATGAAAAATGTTCCTTTATGTGCTTTGTAACTTCTAGTTCATCATTTTTGAAATTGGATTTGTACAATTTCAGATATACCTAAGATTGTAAGAACTACTCAGACTGAGATGATATTAAAATAGGGCAAAATTCAAAAATTCATCGCATTTTTTATGTCTTATATTGACTTGAAATTTGATTATGCCTTATCATTATGTGTCCAGTTTATTTATAAAAGGAATCAAGTTATTTGGATAAGTATACTTAGATTTATTACTATGAGAGTGTAGCAAGGTCAAACTACCATATAAGAAAAATATACATAAACACTAGGTCCACTTGCATGGATCATGCCATATATGCATACCAAGCATTCATAATCATTTTGACATACTTATAACCATGTATGTATCAAATTTTAGGATCTTAACACTTTGAGGAAGCCTTAGAAAGAGAACCAAACCTACCATAAAAGTTTGTCACATTAAAAGATGAGTAAAAACCATAATTAGATTCTAATTTGTATGTGTGGCAATATTATGATGTATTATGTTCTATTATATGTATATGTGATTGAATTGTTACCTTTTACATATGAATACAATTCAAGTGAGAATTATATCCTCTTAATAATTTCTTGTTATACCATTTTTATGAACACTTGCATATGGAACCAAAAGGATGTTATGATTGGCTTGTCAAACACTTGCAAATCACTTGAAAAGGGACAAATATGTCTTGTTGGCACATGTTATTGATCAAATGATTCACTTGTTATATGTTGGCCAGCAAACCAAATGTCACTTGAATCACATGAATTTTCAATAGCAGTATTTTCCTTGCAAGGTCACAATAAAAATAAATCTATTGCACTTGCACTTATACTTTCATAGTCAATTGTTATACTTGTAATGTATCATTACGATATTTGATTGTTGGGTGTGCCATAAGATTCTGATTATTATTTTTATTCATTGGCTTGCGACTCACCAAATCACAATTATGTTGTTTAGATACTGAAGCATAGGGTTTGGATATTTTGATGCATAGAGTTTTACATAAAGACACATGAACCACAAGTCGTTGGCTGAATTCTAACTCTTTCCCTCCTTATGTCATGTACATATATCTAGATAGGAACCAGTTTATGGTCACTAGTCTTGAACATTAGTTAACATATATGTACATTAAATATGTGTTGGATTGAGTATGTATGACGAATAAACCTTTATGCGCATGTATTTTTGGATATGAATGTCATAATTTGTAAATGAAAATGGTCATTACATCCCTAATGGGCCAAAAATTCAGATCTTGTATATATTACTCCTTTTGTCCCACAATGATCCTCTTCTTATCTTTCCATGGCCATGTAGATTGAGGACCATACAAATCCATAAACTTACTTGATTCTTGATCATCCTCTGTCCCTTAATCTATTTGCCTTTCTTTTCTCTCTTTTTCTTTGAATCCTCTCCTTTTGATGAGTCTCGATAATCCTGATATCCCAATTCACCAACATCCATATGGAAAAAGGCCTTCTCGAGTTCATCCATATCACCACCTAATGACTTCTATGAGAGTTTAGCAAGGTCAAACTACCATATAAGAAAAATATGCATAAACACTAGGTCCACTTGCATGGATCATGCCATAGATGCATACCGAGCATTCATAATCATTTTGACATACTTATAACCATGTATGTATCAAATTTTAGGATCTTAACACTTTGAGGAAGCCTTAGAAAGAGAACCAAACCTACCGTAAAAGTTTGTCACATTAAAAGATGGGTAAAAACCATAATTAGATTCTAA
Source organism: Omphalea diandra (assembly GCA_949677035.1). Taxonomy (NCBI): domain Eukaryota; kingdom Viridiplantae; phylum Streptophyta; class Magnoliopsida; order Malpighiales; family Euphorbiaceae; genus Omphalea; species Omphalea diandra. Next base: position 5,530 of record CATIWR010603909.1, on the reverse strand, counting down.
TTGGTATGTGTGGTAATTTTATGATGTGATTATGTTCTATTATATGTATATGTGATTGAATTGTTACCTTTTACATATGAATACAATTCAAGTGAGAATTATATGCTCTTAATAATTTCTTGGTATACCATTTTTATGAACACTTGCATATGGAACCAAAAGGATGCTGTGACTTGCTTGTCAAACATTTACAAATCACTTGAAAAGGGACCAATATGTCTTGTTGGCACATGTTATTGATCAAATGATTCACTTGTTATATGTTGGCTAGCAAAACCAAATGTCACTTGAATCATTTGAATTTTTAGGAGCAATGTTTTCCTTGCAAGGTCACGATAAAAATAAATCTATTGCACTTGCACTTACACTTGCATAGTCAATTGTTATACTTGTAATATATCATTACGATATTTGATTGTGGGTTGTGCCATAAGATTATGATTATTATTTTTATTCATTGGGTTGCAACTCACCAAATAACAATTATGTTGTTCAGATACTGAAGCATAGGGTTTGGATATTTTGATGCATAGAGTTTTACATAAAGACACATGGACCACAGATCATTGGCTGAATTCTAACTTTTTCCCTCCTTGTGTCATGTACATATATCTAGATAGGAACCAGTTTATGGTCACTAGTCTTGAACATTAGTTAACATATATGTACATTAAATATGTGTTGGATTGAGTATGTATGACGAATAAACCTTTATGCACATGTATTTTTGGATATGAATGTCATAATTTGTAAATGAAAATGGTCATTACATCCCTAGTGGGCCAAAAATTCAGATCTTGTATATATTACTCCTTTTGTCCCACAATGATCCTCTTCTTATCATTTCATGGCCATGTAGATTGAGGACCATACAAATCCATAAACTTACTTGATTCTTGATCATCCTCTGTCTCTTAATCATTTTGCCTTTCTTTTTTCTCTTTTTCTTTGAATCCTCTCCTTTTGATGAGTGTCGATAATCCTGATATCCCAATTCACCAACATCCATATGGAAAAAGGCCTTCTCGAGTTCATCCATATCACCACCTAATGACTTCTCACTTTCAGTGGTCCTTTGCTTGACTTTTCTAACGACTTCACCTTTTTTCATAAAGAAATCTAATAGTGGTCTGCACAAGTCTCTCACTTCTAACCCTAACCCTTTACCACGATACCCTAGTCGTTTCCTTGTTATCTGAGTGGGAATCTCTGGAAACTATCATATGTCAGTAGAATTCTTCCCTAACCCCTATCCTAGCAGAAAGTTCGTGCTTTTCATAATCCTCATTAATTTAGGATCAACCCATATGTCAATAACTCTAGCAATATGAAACCCTCAAAGATGCAAAACAACCATGTTTAAACCTAACGCAATTTTCTTAACCTCTCCATAAATGGTCACAATCTCTCTTTCATAAGGAATCTTAACTTTCTAATGAACAGTGAAGGGCACACCACCCAGAGGGTGATGCCATGGTCTTCCTAATAAAAGTGAAAAAGTGATTAGGATATCTAAGACTGTGAATTCCACCATTGCCTCTGTTATACACATTTTTACTAAGGTCTTAAACACAATTGAAGCTAGCCTCCTACTATCATTATAAGCTCAAATGATACTATTAGAAGCTTCCAAATCTTTCTCATACAATCCAAACTTATGTAAAAAACTTTGAGGGACATATGTTAATCCTAGACCCATAGTCAACCATCACACATAGCATGCATCTCCCTTTTACCTTAGCTCAGATGAACAGAGCCAGATTGTGATCCCTTCCTTCTTATGGAAAATCCTCATCTGAAAAAGTGATTTTACCCTGATAAGTCACCAATACGATGACATCCTTCAAAGTGGCTTTACTAGAGATGATTAGGATGGACAGAGCCTCAACCATGGTCCTCTTATATTCTTGAGAGGTAATAAGCAATTCCCATACACTTATTTGGGCTAAAACCTTCTTTAGATATTTTATAATAGGATTTTCATCCTCTTTTTCGCCTTCACAATGAGTTCATATGTCTTCTTCTCAACCCTCGGTTCTTTGGGGGCCTCATTATTAGGGTAGTATTCCCATGTCGAGTTACATGGTTACTCATATAGTTTCTTTTTCTTCATCACTCTTCTTCCATAGCTAAATCATTCTCTTTCTTTGCACTTATTTTGTCTCCTCACTTGAGGTTTCCTAAGGGTTAATAGTGCAAACAACCACAATTTCCTTCAACACCTATTTGATATTAGCAATAATAACTTCCTTTAAAATTTTAGAATCTATCATAAATGTCCCCTGACTGGGGGGAGGAACATTATGATAGTTTGAGAGAGGGTTCCCATAAATGCTGAACCTTTCAAAATTTAGCAAAACAATCATCTTATTGTCAATGAGATCTTGAATCTCATGCCATAGTTTGTAACAGTCATCAGTGTTGTGACCTACTTCTTAATGAAAAGAATAATAGGCATTAGCGTCATATGCCCTAGGTAATGGATTAGGAGGTGGTCTTAATGTTAGAGGCTTCAGCATTCCCTTCTTCTATAATTTCTCAAATGCCTTAGATAGAGGCATCCTCAAATCAGTGAACTTTCATGGCGTCCTTACTATTTTAACATTAGCCATCTTATTCCCTTCAGTTTGAGGCTAAGATGAGGCATTTCTTCTTCCCTCATATTGCCTTCTAGACTCAAATTCCAACTCTTTACTCTATAAACCTGCTTATATAAGGTCTTCAAAGTTCCTAGCTAACATTCTCCTAATTGTGGTGCCAATACTAGGTAAAGCCCCTTTCACAATCATCTTGGCTTACTCTCTCTATAGGCCTTCTAGTCACCTCTAAGGCCATCTTCTTCCATCCCCCGAACTAGTCATTGGAGCATTCACTAATTTTTTGCTTCAAAGACTTCAAGTCTTGCAATGTGACCTTTATATCTGAATTACAAGCAAATTGCCTTTTGAAAGCTTCCATCAGTTCCTTTCAATCTTCTTTAACACTCTTTGGCTGGTTAAAGTACCATGTCTTTACAAACCCTTCCAATGACAATTGAAAAAGCTCTAACATAGTATTCGTCGAGACCTCATATGCCTTCATGACTAACATATATAAGCGAATAGGTTCTTTAAATGTTGGGTTCCTGTGAACCTTGAAAGCTGAGGCATGCAAAATTAGCTAAAAGCCTCTCAAGTTTGTGAGCACGTAATTATTCAATGTATGTTCCCTTCTCCGAACCTTTAGTAATTATAGCCTTTTGTATTTTCTCCAACTGTTTGGTGAAGTCATCAAACTAAGTGTTCCCCTTCTCACTCTTTATGGGATTGTCTAGAACAGCAATAGTACTCCCCACTTCCTTAGCAAGCTTTCTCCTATGATGTTATTTCATCCCAAATAGATCATCATCTATCACCATAGGTTGGGGGCCTCTTTTGGTGCCTTCCCATTGTCAGAGGTCTCCCTTTTTTTTTTAAATCTTATTGACCCGCTTGTTTAGCTCCTTTCCAATCCTATGTTCCATCTTGTAATTGAAGTTTGCCATCATCTTTTCCACGACCCTTAGCAGTACTGTTAGCTCCATAACTAGATTAAATTTTGGCTTAGACTCGGTGTCTTACTCTTCTTAGCATATCGGTTGCCCCTTCTTTTCCATGAAGGTTTGGATGGAGCTATGATGGCTATAAGACAAGGGTTATTAGTATGATGCATGAACAGGTAATTGATGCATGTATGCATGTTATACACGAATCATTTTGCAAAAGATCCTTCTAATCTTATCCCTCCCACACACAAGGTCTAACAACTCATTCTTAGGTGGGTTCTCATTCTTATACCATCATAGGGCAAAGAATATGTAGGGTCACCTCAGACTAAGAAGAGCCAGAGGCTCGAAAGAACATATACATAAAGGTACAAAAATGGAAGAACCTTTCATTATTGAAGGGATATGTGCACAAAAAGACGATATCCCCTTAAAGGGAGAGGGATATACATATGAAGTATTTACATGACGAGGTAGGGGATACACAAGTATTTACATGTGGGGGATGATTACATCAAGAGTGATGAGGTAACATTTGTGCTCACATTAGGGAAACCTAACCATGTTCATTGAAGACTTTCTCTCTTCTTTGGAGAAGAAATGCAAACAAGTGAGATGCCCTATTCTAAGATACTAGTGGCTCCTACATGTGCCTAATGGTTGAGAAGGTTGTTATAGTTGATGGCTCCCATTAGCTTAGGGAGTGGTTTTCATAATCCCCTATTTGATATACTCGAAGGTAGTAGGCGTATGAGTGGTGAATCCTTCTTACAATCTCCTAAACCTAAATGGAGCTTAAGACTCAAGTTTGGAGAACCATGGGTTTATCTAAGGTAACCTAGTGCTCATGGCAAAGTGTTAAGCCTACATGAATACAAAGGGCTTACTCAATAACAAGTTTAAAATATTAAAAGTGAACCAGAGATTTCAAGTTCCCATTAGAGTCGCCACTATGAGCGCCTTAGGTTTCACTTGAACTAGTGGAATTTCACTTGCAACTCCATCCTTTTATTGATTAATAGGGGATCGAAAGGATATGTGTAACGACCGTATTCATATTTGCTCTGATACTAGTTTTTTTTCCATAATCTGTAATGCTATAATTGGTACCTATCAGAGCACTCAACATCCGGGATTTGCCCGTCGACCCTGCGATGTCATACACAATGGGATTTACACGTCTGCCCCGCGTGTGCTTGAATCCTTTGATACCAAAACTGTAACATCTAAATTCATTTGTCAAACCAATAACTGTGATATCCATTATTCTCATTTGTAAATCAGCTTTGATACCACAAATTGTAACGTCACAACGTGGCTACAGCTGGTACCTATCAGAGCACTCAACATCTGGGATTTGCCCATCGGCCCCGCGATGTCATAGACACTGGGATTTGCATGTTTGCCCCGCATGTGCTTGAACCCTCTGATACCACCAACTGTAACTATCATCTTCAGTTGCAAATCATGGCATTTCACGTTCAGAAATGCATACACATTAAGGTTTATTCATCATACATATATAATCTCATATGTATTTAATGTACATATGTGTTAACTAATGTCAGGACCAGTGACCATAACTAGTTCCTATCAAATGCATGTATATGACGCAAGGAGAGAGAGTTGGAATTCAACCGACGACCTGTGTTCCATGTGTCTTTATGCAAAACTTTATGCGCCAAAATGTCCAAAGTCTATGCTTCAGTATTTGAAAAATAATTGCGATTTGGTGAGTCACGACTCAGTGAATAAAAATAATAATCAAATCCTCATGGCATAATCCATAATCAAATATCATCAAGATACATTGAAAGTATAATAATTGACTATGCAAGTGCAAATGCAATAGCTTTGTTTTTGTCATGACCGAGCAAGGCAAACATTGCTCTCAGGATATTCATGTGATTCATGTAACATATGATTTGGGACCTATTGGTCCATCTTCCTGTAATTTCCAAGTGTTTGACATGTTGGTCACAACGCCCCTTTTAGTTCCATATGCAA